>JACXGI010000317.1:49508-93381 GCA_016801175.1 Esox masquinongy
AAAGTAAGCATCCCACACACACACTCACACATGCTTCACGCAAGAAACACAGGAAGCAGGAGACGGAATTTTTCAGAATTCAGAGAGAAGGCGCCTCCAGCAATCATTTTCGCTAATGAGAGACATGTGTAACATATGTCAGAGTTGTACACCAGAAGATCAATTATTTTGTGTAAACATGTAGGCATCGATAGCTCGAGAAGCCACCTTCCGAGGTAGCGTGTGTCACATTGTTGATAGAGAGACCCCCCCCCCCCGGAGTTTAGCAAGTGTGAAGCCAGGTCTGTCTGAACTGTATCAAGTTTCTGTGCGGTGCGCATGCATATCGCTCTTTTTTCCCGTGATTTATGGCAACAGTCCTGCGTGCTACGTCTCGAACATGCCGGTGTACATTCAAACGCTACCGAAATTATTATGCAAACCAAGATAAGTCTATCTAGCGTTTTATTCTCTCTTTCGTAATGTAAACAAGGCCATATGTTGCTGAAAAGTGACAAGGCTATGTGAAGAGAACTATTTGGGCTAGCGCAATGCACAATGTGCTTGTCATACCGCAGTCAAATTCCCACGCTGTAAGTCACTAGATACGTGTCTGCTAAGTTACCAATGCTATTGTACATTATGAACTGATGTACAAATCGCCATTCGAGAATGACCCTGATGTTGTGTAATGATAAAGAACTCATCCCTCCCTCTATCCTCATTGCCAGGGGGAAATTTGCGGTGGTGAAGCGATGTGTGGAGAAGTCCACGGGAAAGGTGTTCGCCGCCAAATTCCTTCGGAAGCGGCGGCGGGGCCGCGATTGCCGGGCCGAAGTAGTGCATGAGATGGCTGTGCTGGAGGCTGCCCGTAACAACCCCCGCGTGGTCAACCTACACGCTGCATACGAGACGGATCACGACATCGTCCTGCTACTGGAATAGTCAGTTATTATGCAGCACTTTTATATAGAGCCCAATGCTAGCCTTTCAGTCAGTAAGATTTGAACTGTGTGCTCATATCCACTCACTGTCAGCAATCTGTCAACTCTGTAATAAAAATATGCGTCCAGTTACTTTAGCTCATGTTTCTTGAACTCTCAACAACAAAAAAGGTGAAGTTGTTCATTTGGAACAGGACAGAAGATAGGCTGTGCTTCTGAACCCCACCCTTAGTACTGCTGTGTATTTTTAGCCAGTGCAATACAATTGTTTTCACCCACCCTTTTTGTTTCATTGAGATTTGAAGAAAACATTCCTAATCCTGCCCTGAATGCAAAGCTTTGAAGCAGATTCTATTGGCAATACCCAATTATCTGTTGCCTAATGTGAGTTATGAAAGAGGTTTGCTTAGTGATAACCACCTAGGTTTTATGGATACAACACTTTTTGTTTTTTTATGACAGCTTGCATTATTCACTGGGACAGTAATGTGTTTGTGTTACTCAGTGCCGCGGGGGGTGAGATCTTTGACCACTGTAACTGTGACGAGCCTCTCCCAGAGGGCCACATCACACGGCTGATCAGACAGACGTTGGAGGGCGTCCACCTCCTCCACCAGACCAGCGTGGTGCACCTGGACCTCAAGGTCAGTCCTTCTGCACCGCTTAGACCAGCATCCATACAAACAGAAGAGCACAGCGAACACAAATGCATACAAACCTCAACAATGTTTTCTCTCTTAGTAGTCTTTTCATCACCACCTGTATATCACCCCTCTAAAAACAGTCACATCATATGTGAGAAGGTTGTGAATTCATTGTTTTATGTGCTGTATACAGCAAAGCCTTTATACATGGAGGTCCATGGCACTAAATTCTGTGATTGCGAAGTTAACATATACAATTGTTTTAAGATTAATTTTGCATAGGTCTTTTCGTATTTTGGTATGGAGGTGTCAGACTTTTGTAGCTTTTCTGAAAAAATAATGTAAAATTATTTGTTATTTCATTATTTACTGCTTTATTTTATTTTTTTATTTGGGAAAACATTTCTTTTTATCCTAATTGTCCATTTTCCCACAGCATTCTGTGCTTATGGTTACCATAATAGATGAGCCTGTGGGGGTCCTGGAGATTAACCAGAACCACCAACTCGTTCCAGAGGCTATACTGAATATTGCACATATTTTAATAGTATTTTTAGCTCCAACTGGTAATTTTTACGAAATGTATTTTTAAGTGAACTTGATGATGGTGATTTTCCACGGACTCCTCAACCAAAAGCTAAGGTTGCTATCAACCTTAGCTTTGGTTGATAGCATGGTTTGTGGGCGTCTTACAGCAAAACAAAACACATCCAGGTGTTCCAGAGACTCCTGATTCAAATGGAGTTCTTATAAGTTTGTAGCTCTGGATGGATTTGGCTATATCTAAGGTACTGATGGCCATTCGAGGCTTCATTACCGTTCTTCTAGCAGCAGGATATTATGCTAGCAGCGCTAACTCAGATTTTCTTTTTCAAAATAAAAGCCATAATTGAGATATATAAGGCAATATAGTTAACAATCTAGTCTGTCAATCTAGTCTGTCATTTTGTTTAATGACCGTTCCAATGCTGTTCTTGTCTGTTATTTTTTACAGATTAGATTAACTATATGGTTTATAAATTTTAATGATGGCTTTTATTGTCATAATGAAAATCTGAGTGCTGCTAGCATAATATCTAGCATAAGATCAAATATAACGGAATCAGGCAACACAATGACATGACCAAATTCAGTCACGCCTGCGTGATGTTAGACTCATATGGGTTATATTGGGGCAGCATTTTAGCAACATGAAATCTTAATCTGTTCATATTCCTGCAGAATAATATGAGTTATTATTTTTTATATTTTTAAATGACCAACAATCTTGTATCATTTTTGTATACAACTAATGATTGTGAATGATGTAGAGTAAGGCATTTGTGAAAATTCTGGAATTGTACAGAGTGGGAAAACTGCATTTTGTTTTGACAAACAATAGACACTGCAGAAAAGAAACCGCATGAATAAAACGTTTGTCTTGTCCAGGTCTGGACTCTGCAAACACTAGTGCACCATAGCCAATTGGAGCTACAATACACCTGTATGCAAATTAGCCATTTGCCTTAGAGCTCTTATCATCCAATTGAACTGTGTGTTTAATCACCAGAAGCGACAGAGTAACTTCAGATAGCTAGCCACACGAAACACCAGAATGTTTTCCTGCACAATGAAATATTGTTGTAATCCTCTGATATTTTACATGACAGTCCTACATCCTGATCAAAGAACCACGAACGGGTAGGCTCTCGCTCCCTCAGTTGTGTGCGTCATCATCAACAACAACGGCATCAACTAGCTAATGTTAGACAAAGCAAAATGAGCTCAAACGTGAACGAGGGAAAGTATATAAACCCTCTCAAACTACTGCAGCTTGTAATTTGCTGTCAAAATTGCACTCGCCCTTCTGCTCTCTGCCTGTCTATGCTTGCTTCTGTCCCAACCCGTTTTAACAACTAAATCAGAACTTCACCTCGTCTGCCTGCCCGCGGCACCCATGACACATTCGATTAACAATAAGGCACATTCTTAATGTGAGTAACAGTCAAGTTCTGAATTATTAGGCAGCAAAGTGATGTACATTACACTTGGATGTCTGTAAGTAGCCAAAACTTAAATGGGAGCATCGCTGATGGCTCAGCGCTTTAAGGTGCTATTTTGTAACACAAATTTGACCAGCACAGGTTAGCCTTGTCTGTGCCGTTAGTTGAAGACCGACATCCCACTCTAGCGACTCCAGCCTTTGGCTCAGGAACCCAAAGCTAACAGAGGTTGTTGACTCAGTTACTTGGCGTGGATACCTATCAGGAAGATTTGCCACGATTTTCACAAATCCATTCGGACTGGTTGTGATGACACAGGGACGTAGATGCCATTGAAAGTTCCGTTTTCTTTTTTCTCTCAAAAGATCTAGCTACGTGAATAGATAAGATTATGGAAGTTATTATTTCCCTTGTTAGTTTGATTGTACTGACATTTCCAGCCTTATCTCTTCTCCCAAATATTGAAACTGAAACAGTGAACCATCCCGACTGGCTGAATGCCGCAAAAGATAAAGTCAACTTTGGTTTACAACTTTAAAAAACAATATTTATGGAACTGGCCAGCCTTATAATTATTATTATTATTATTATTATACATATATATGGATGTATATGTTTAATTGCTGACTCCTTATTGGGTGTCATAGAATTTGTTATCAAAACTGTGAAGTAGTTAAAACAATGTCAGTTTCACTTTAAGTTGACTTTTGGATGAATCACCTAATCATCCCTCCCTCTCAGCCCCAGAACATCCTCCTGACCAGCCTGGCTCCGCTTGGGGACATAAAGATTGTGGACTTTGGCCTGGCGCGCAAACTGGGCATGGTTGGAGAGCTCAGAGAGATCTTGGGCACGCCCGAGTACGTGGGTAAGGCAATGTCAATGTAACATAACTCCAACTTTCCCGTAACCAGTTGGTATTGAGTCAGGAATTCTGCACCAACAACTTTGTAAAGACGTGGCCTCTTTCTCCCTTGTTTCAACTTAGCCCCAGAGATCCTGAACTATGAGCCTATCACCACAGCAACTGACCTGTGGTGAGTCATCACAATAAACGCTATCGGCTTGATTGACTGTGTGCACGTGCATGTGTGTACTTGTCTGCCTGAGGCAATAGTCAGTCTAGGTTAACTGTGTGCGTGCACCCTCTGACATACAGTGTTGTCTATAAGTATTCGGACAGTGAAACAGGTTTTGACTCTACTCCAGCATACTCTCATTTTTATTCCTTTTTGCAAATCTTTTTTGTTCAATGCGACCCATTTACATCACCAGACTCTAGGTGTCTTCCCTGGTGATGCTCTGTAACGAAGCCATCTTGACCTATTGTATAAAGAAGCCATCTTCAGTTCTTGTTTCTCTTGGGGGCATTTTTCGGTGTTGCCTTCAGCATGTGAAACACATGCTAATTTGGGTTCAGGTCGGGGACTGACTTTGCTAGTCAAGAACATTTCCTGTTTTGGCCCTGAAAAACGTGTTTGCTTTATCAGAATGTTTTCGGTTATTGTCCGGCTGCAACATAAAATGCTGTTCAGTGATTTGTAAGGGGAATTTGTTGGATAAGATGTTTCTGTACACTTTACTTCTGCTGCTGCTGTCAGCAGTCATATAATCATTAAAGACAAGTGAGCCAGTTCCAGTTAAACATGCCCAAGCCATAACATTACAATGTTTCACAGATAAGATATGATTTGGATCTTGGGTGGTTCCTTGCTCTAGATTTTCCCTTTTCCATGACTGGTACAGATTAGTCTTTGTCTCATCTGTCCATGAGACCTTCTTCCTTAACTTTTAGCAACTGTAACCTGGCCATTTTGTTCTCGGGACTTACCAGTGGTTTGCATTTTGTGGTAAACCCTCTGAGGTTATGTAGTCTTCTATTTCTGGTACCCATTGACATATCTATGCCTACATCCTGTAGAGTGCTCATGATCAGTTTGACAGTTGAATCAGGGTTTTTATTCACAACTGAAAGCTTTTGTTGGTCATTAATTACAGGGTTTTTTGGTAGTCTACCAGGTAGTTTGCTATGCTGCACTTACCAGCACGTTCTTGTTTCGTAATGTACCAAACAGTTGTTCAGTCACATATAATGGTTTGGCTGTGTCTCTGATCAAATTATTCAGGTTTTTCTGCCTCAGTGATGGCCTGCGTTACTGTTCGAATACATATTGACTGCACAATATTTCTACTAACTGTATTGTGCATGTTTTATTCCTTAGGAGTGTAGGTGTAATAGCCTACATGCTGGTGACGGGCGAGTCTCCATTCGCGGGGAGTGACAAGCAAGAGACGTACCTGAACGTGTCCCAAGTCAATGTGGACTACAGCCAAGAGGCCTTCTCTAGAGTGTCAGAACTCGCTGTTGACTTCATCCGCAAGCTGCTTGTCAAAACCCCAGAGTACGTTCCGCTGTCCTGGTTATAATACGTTTTCTGTCATCTCTGTTTAAAATGTATGTACATTTTGTGATAATACAGATACGCTAGAACAAGGGCGGCATGATGAATCAAATCATAATCGAAATGGCGACATTGACAGCTGCAAATTCTTAAACGCATACTTCCGTGATTTTCAGTTAAAAAATGTGAATGAGACGCGCGTCACCTGAGTTGACGGGCACGCATCGTCTGTCCTTAATCGTTTTTTTTTTTTTTTTATGTGGGCACTCCATCGAAACGACCTTATCCCAGTGGACGTCAGGGCTTGTTGTTCTTCCTAGTAAACAAAAAGGCTGTCTTGGGGCATTTGGAAGTATTTTTGTAGTTTACATTCATTACTAGACTAGGCCTAATCCCTTAATTGTAGGCACAGAACTGGCAGCTGCAGACTAGGCACTATAGGCCTCCAGGAAAGTGGACTGATGTAACATTTATGTTGCAGGAGATAATGTGTATCTCCTTAAGTGAGAATTGGTCTTTTGTGTTTCTAGGCTATTTACATTACGTTCAATCAAATACATGTTTTTCAATTGTTAGAGTTCACACTGCAACTGCCAGTGAAGACTTCTGCTTTAAACTAGTGAGTGGCACTGAAATACTGTCCCACACGCATGACAGCATGGTTTATTAAGAGGTATCTTGAAGGTCGGTGCCTGCGAACATAGGCTACGAACAGTGACACCCCCCTCCCTTTTCATTTCACACAATATGTAGGCTATGATTTCTATGATCCCGTTTTAGAAGTGAGGTTATCTACACAGTTTGCAGCCAAGTGTTTGAAAATTGATTTCCTATTTAATCCAAACCGTGCCACCCTTTCTAGAACATAGACCATTGTCCTCTCAGTTTTGACCCTGGTCCGTCTTCACCCTTTTATCCACAAAGGGACAGGCCAAGTGCAGCCGACTGCATGACCCACCCCTGGCTGTGGCAACAGCATCACTGCCCAAGCATCGAGCCCATCACACCACGTACGCCCCGCGAGAGGAGCAGCGGTACCAAGTGGGCCGCCCAGCCAGAGGACCCGGAGGACAAGGAGAACTTCGCCTTGGACTCACCCCACACCTATGCCAAGAGATTTCGCTTTGAGGAAGAGCCTCCCACTGCCACCAATGGTGGAGATGGGGACTTTTGAGTGGGAAAGAACGCATTTCCCCCACCTTCCTGTTTTGCTTTTATTGGTTTTATGCAGTAGGGAACCTGCCGGGGGAACATTTTGCCTGCTCACGAGCGCTTCTGTCCCATCTATCGCTCGCTTGTTTCTGGAGCGTCCAGCCAAACCAAAGATAACCCACTTCAGTTGTGATCTATTGTCAGTTTGTCATTGTTTCATTGTGGAATTTATATTCCTAAGTGATATATCAGTTCAAGAGTTGAATTAAGATGAGCAATTTTATTGTTAGACGTTTTTTGTCCCTTTCCAGTGTTTTCTTAATTTTGTCACTGAATTTATAGAGGCAGACCGATATCTCAAAGGAAATCTATGCAATACTGTTTTGCAATAACTATGAACTGTTTTACAATAACTAACTTTAACTTAGCAAATTACTACTTGACAGCTTTTGTCAGAAGGCAAGTCGGTGGTCGTAAGTGTTCTTAGATGTGCCAAAGTGTTCTTTGAGTATTTTGTGCTCTAACCATTTGACAGAACACTGAGTTAAATTTGAGGAAGTGAAAGTAAAGTGTTTCGTCCCAGCTGTACATCACCCCCCTACTCTCAAACATGCATCCGCTTTGGGCCATGGCGTAGGAACAGAAGCATTTTACTTCCCCCTCGAGACATTCGCTTGTCTGTTTCTCCTGCCCATTCGCATCTGAAAGCACAGGGATGTTATCCAAGACAGGTTTTCACACAGTACCAGGCCCTGGCCTGCCTACATAAGTGAGCCAGGGATTCACATTGGTGTCTGTATTACAGTGTTTGTTGACCCCATGGGTTTACAAGCCTACAGTAATGTGGAGGTGATTTAAAAGGGCTCTGTAAAAAGATGACTCATGGGATGGATCACGCACCACACCCGTGCTTACTCAAAATGTTTCTTCAAATGTTGTGTCAGTTCCTCTTTAGTCATTCCCTTAGGGTACATTTGACGGAAGCACTTAACTATTTATCTTCTGGGTATTTTATTGATTCCATAGCTGGGAGGTAGCTGTGCCCTTTGTTTTTAATTCCATATGTGTTTTTGAAAGTGTCCCTTGATCACAACTTATTTCCTGACATTCACCAAAGTGATCTATCTAATCTTTATTCTTTTAATCAGCATTAAAAAGCTACTGTATTTGTCTACGGCTAGGAAGCCTTTAAAAGCTCAGTGGGATTCAGGTAAATTTGGGAAGTATGGTAGTCTCTGTATGGGGACGATTAAACTCCGTCCTGTTCGTCTGATCATTCCATTTCTTTTTCATCTCAGGGCAAATGGCCGTACGCTCGGTCAATACTGTTGAGTGCCTCTTTACATTAACTGATGTTTTATATTCTAACTCGGTTCTCAGTGTATTTATACAGTGGGATTGCGTTTTGTTTATATTTAGATGTGCATACTGTATGTGCTGTTTTAACTGGATTCAGATGGGTTTGTTGAGATACTGGTTGTATTGGATATAGTATTGATGGGACCTCTCGAAGCTGTTTTGTTTAAAAGTACATGTACCCACTGTGTGTGCATGTGCTGCTTTAACTGGAATTAGATGGGTTCATTAAGAAGATACGGGTTGCAGTATTGATTGGGTTATAGTGTTGTTGTCAACTTTCAACAAAATGCTGTATTGTTTTGGCCACAGGTGACATGAAATGGACATTTGCTTTGGTTATGAAGTGGTGATTGCTATTTATGCATGAAAGGTTTGGAAAAGTTATTAGAGATGGACTTTGGATTTGAAAGAGAATAGATTGGTTTGATTATGAGAAAATGGTATGGAGTTAAGACAGAAAGGATGAGAAAATAGTTTTGGTTAGGCAAGTGATATGGGTATAGGACAGTATGTGGATGGGGGAAAAATGTGATTATGCAGTGGATTAAAAAGAAGAAATGTTAAAACGGGTAATCTCTATACAGTCAGACTTTTTAGGAACATGTCCTAGTACTGACCGTGAAGACCATGAAATGGAGAAAATGAAAGTGCTCCGTTGTTGAACTTAATGAACAAATAACCCATTCTGAAAAATCCTTGAAGCATTTCTCATTGAAACTGGAGTGTTATGAAGTCTAACTGCCAGGTCTCAGCTGAACGTGTTGCTTTGTTTAGGTATGTGCAAAGACCACACACATTGTTCTCGTTTATTGTGGTCCTCAAGGTTTCTCAGAGAGATGTCACCGGCATGGCACACAATAGCCTTTGTCTTTGAAGGAGGCGTCTCCAGTCACAGCCATGCTCTCACTGTATGCTGTCATCCTAAGGAGAACTGGAACGCCACCGTATCATTACAGTGGTTTAGTAATCAGTACCCTCCTCAGTGCGAAGACACAGAGACACTTGAAAATAAAAACCACAGATGTTTGAGGTACTGCTGACATCAACCGGCACAAAGTGGAAATATACAACTTGGTATTTGTAGAAGATCCACTGCTGTATCCTTTTGTATGGCTGAGTGCTGATTCATAGGAAAACTGGCACAAAAATGATTTGTACAACTTAGATTTGTAGATCCACTGCTGTATCGTTTTGTATCATGCACCGCCGATATAAACTGGCAAAACAGTGGACTTGTACAACATGGTTATATTTATATGCGACCCACTGCTTTTTCTTTGTATGGCTGTCTGGAAGGACATATAGACATCAGTCGAGTGACTGGGGACTAAGGTGGCCAGTTTGCACTCTTCACATTCCTGTGGTAAGATCTCCCTCTTTACCATAGAAATGCTGAAGGAAACATGAGTCAAACTCATACCAGTTAAAGAAGCACAAGCAATAACCCTTAAGAGATGTATTTATTTTGAATTTGGTAGATGGTTCTGGTATGTGCAGTTTGATTGCATTTAAAATGAGCAATTAAAAAAAAAAGGTAAAATAATTTTCTATTATGATCAACATCAATTTAATATGTAGGTGTCGTACAGGAAATGGGAATGCTCATTAAAGATTTTAGAAAACCTACATTGTGCATTGAGTCTGACCTTTTTACTGCACAACTTTCTGTGGACAACTGTCACATTTCCTCTACATTTTGTCTTTGCTGTCAGTCTCGCTCAGATGAGCAGATGTCTTTGAAAACCAAAAACTGAAGAGCATCTTCAGAGATTGCCAATAGTTGTTCCTCTGTATTAAAACCACTACAAGTGCATTCCTTCATCTGACCCATATGAAGTGAGAGATATTAAGTATTTTGCCATTATTGATGTGGGGAAACATTGCCTCCTAGTGTTTAAGGAAGCTTCTACTGTAAGCCCAGATTTCATTTTCTTGTAATTGTCAAGTCACATTTTAAGTAACATCAAACCAGAGAGTAGATCTCTATTTATTTCACCATTTTAGCTAGTGCTAGATAAAGTAAGCTGCATTTTTTGTGTTTAAAGAACCCAACAGTGGATTGTTTTTTTTGTTTTTTTTAGCCCTAAGTGAAACGGAACCTAGCCCGGACCTACCATGTCCCCATGGAAAGCAGACTGCAGGATAGAAGATCAGACTGTGTCATTGGCACACAGTCCCAAAGTCCCAAATCCTTCATGATTAATTACAACACACCCACACCATATTACATCAGTTCAATTTTGATATGGCGACCCTTAATGCGGCAGTTTAAACAGTCACCACACGTTTGAAGCAAAAGTATACTCATCACACAAATGTAGTCTTAGAACAATGAAAACACCTGTACCATGTCAGAAAGAGTTGAATAGTCCATTTTAAGTTTGTATCCCAATATACTGTAACTTTAAAATTAGACTGGGTTGACAATTTGGAGATGCTCAGTGGATAAATATTCCCCTTTAATGATTCCTAAACATCTAGCTCCACTAGAGGACATCTAGGTCTTGTTATGAATAAAAGTCTACATAAACAGATTGGTATAACATACAATACCTAATTTCGGAACATGGTTATAAGGTGCTGAAGACTCACTAATGAGGAAAATTGACCTAGTGAGCATCTCTGAATAAATCACCTCTGTATATAGCTCAATAAACTACTAGATGTATCTTTTTTTGATTTGTCTATAAAGTATAAAACAGTTTAAACTTAAACTTTAAAAACAAACTTAAACTTTAATCTACTTCAGATCTATATTTGACATGGTACAGTTGTTTTGTTTGAAGCATATATTTTGTGCAAGGTTTGTTATAGATTACTGACACTGCTCTGTGTGACTAATTTAGGCCACTGCAGTAAAAGGTTAACATTTAGAAATGATCCTTCTCAGGTTGAGAAGTGACTGCTAAGGGCTACAGAAATCAGTGGGTGTAGTTAAAGTAGTTTTTAACTGTAATGCAGAGGATTCTTGACAATAACACAAACATATTGGGGTTGAGATCCATGTAAGCATACATTTTACTACAACAAAGTGACATTCACATGCAAATACCGTAATAAACTAAATATAGTGTAATTTCGCTGAGGACCAATGGGGAGATTCACAAGTTTTTCCAACATTGTGTTTTCCCCCCATGTGTTGCCATTACATTTGTGTTGTTTTGGTGGATTTCCATTAACCTCTTATTCATCACTATTTAAATGCAGACAAATCTAATTTGGTCAGTGTAAACAATGGTTCAACAGTCAGTATTCCAAATCACATTTTAAAAAAATAACTGATTTGAGAATTAAGGCCTGCAGTGTGAACAAAACTTGCAATTAACTTGTTGGATATGGAACTTATCCAGGTATAAACTCAGGGGTTGTTGTATTTTTTTTCACTTGGATATTGTGGGTTAATGTGTGTAAATAAAGCCAGAAAAAGTGAGATTCTTTGTGTTTTCAGTTCAGGCTGTAAGGCAGTGTTTCTCAACACTTCTCCTGGACGCCCGCCTGCCCTGCATGTTTTAGATCTCTCCCTGCACTAACATACCAGATGTAGCTCATGACATACTTGATAATGAGCTGATCATTTGAATCAGGCGTGACAGAGCAGGGAGAGAACTAAAACATGCAGGGCAAGGGGGCGCCCAGGAGCAGGGTTGAGAAACACTGCTGTAAGGCAACATAAGGTAAACATTTTGAAAGGGGTGGTGACTTTCTATACCCACTCAGTATCTAGTTACTGATGTTTGAAATTGGCATAATAATGATTTATTGACATTTACCACACCAAAACCTGCCTTTGTCATGATTGCTGTGTCACATAACATACATGTAGCTATATGTACTTAGTCATTCAAGCATTCACAAACAACATTTTCCATTAATGACGGCAAAATAACAAATGTACAGTTTACACATAATTTTGAACCGCTAGGGTAAGCGTGTTCTAAAAAAAGCAGCATACAGAAAACATGGAATGAGTATGACGTAGAAAATACATTCATTGTAGTTGAGAAGCCAATAAAACAGTCACAAGTAATCCAGGACAATCGTGCAAAGCAGCTCTATTAGATTGACTCAAACAATATCAGGACATGGACTTGTTACTTGGTATGTCCCTTGACATTAAGTCCAATTGATTTATTTTTTTTTTACACTATATTCAATGGAAGGAGTCGGTGCATTTCTAGAAGTCAACTGTGGCCACCGAAATACTGTAAAGAAACCTCACACATCCACATTAGAAACTCTGACAAGGGGAGATTGATGGCGGGAATTCAAAAGTATATCAATGCGGTTCATTGTACATTCAGCAGTGTATATGTAAGCAATAAGACAGGGGCTGTGGTATAGGACCAATATACCATGTCTACGGCCGCCTGGACAGTGCTTAGACAGTGTATATTTGCAATATGCCACAACCCTGAAATGACGTATTGCTATTATAAATCAGTTGTCAACAAAATTAGAGCAGTAAATGGTGATATTATATCTAAATTGTGGTATACCACGGATATCAGCACTTTGGATTTGAACCACCCGGCATATAATGTAGCATAACATGTTACAGACATCAGAGCAGCAGTGCAAATAATATGACACTGCTCAGCTTTAGCCAATACAGACTTTTGGAATTTCAAACAAAATTTGCTGTACTTCTAAGGTGCATTCTGTGATATTTTCACATCTTCACATGCAAAAAAGGTACCTTTCGTTTACAGGCTTTATCTGTAGAAGCAGGGAATAATATACCTGGTTGAAATGACTTGGGGGTCTCTAGATAAGGGCAATGCACTTCAATTAGAATTGTGATTCTTGGTTTTCAAAACCTAAATAATATTTGAGCCCCTTACATCCTGAAAATGAGGTAAGTCCAAGAAGCTAGGGAGAGTAATATTGTAGATTGACTTTGGAATGGAAGAAAATCAAGTTATGCTCCAGTCCCTTGCACAATATCTGACTTTGAAGCTCAGTGTTAGCTCAGATCCACCTGGTTATTATTTTACTTTGCCCGACGTTGGCAACCATTCCTGAAGAGCGGCTGGTACTCTCCCAACTAGAAACTCCAACAGTCCAGTCAGATTCATCATTTCAGGAATTGACTAAATTCAATACATCTGGTCTGCCAAGTTAGTTAAATCGAAGACATTCAGTGCCTGCGACACTGAAGAAGACTCATTTAACGAAGGTCTCAATTACAATAAACCTGTGCGCGCCACTTTCCTGCATATCACAGGATTGAGCATATCCAAATTGGTACGCAAGCAAATCTTAGGATTGAGCGCCAGAATTCAGTTAGACATTTAGGTATAGCTGATTAATGAGGCCCCAGGACTATAGAGATGCCTAACGCTGCAACAGAAAAATGAAAATCTCAAAAATCCTGGATAATCCGGAAATGGTTCTCAATTGAGGCTGGCTCATCTTCAAAATGCAGCTTCTGGCTGAGACGTGCCCCGAGCTCCTCGAGTTTCTTGACAAAGCGTCCGTGCTCACGGCCCACCCAGGCCCGCATGGGATCACGCACCTCGTAAGGAGTCACGTGAACGTGCACCGCAACCCTGCTGGCTGCCAGCTCCCCCAGCGCCCGCTTGTCTGTCACCCAGGTCTCGCTACCTCCCGGGTGACCGCCGTCCAGCCAGTACATGTCTGAGAGGCACTCTACAAACGGCCCCAGCTCCGGGTCTGCTTGTGCCATTGCCAGTTCGTATACCATCTGGTTGAGCACCACACAGCCTTTGCTGAAGCCCACCACGGCCAAGGTAAAACCAGGGGCGACTGTGTCACCAACCCCTTTAGGTGGAAGTGAGTTTGGCAGGCCAGCTTGCTCCATGCCATTGCTCAGCAGCGCCCTACAATCAAAGTTACAGTTCAGTAATTTGGAACTTAAAAAGAAAAAAAAGAAACTATAAACTTCTAATAACCAAATTGCTAGCTATGATGTTGTTAGTCACAATGCCTTTGCTAGAATAAAACTGTATGAGGTGCTTAACCTGAGGTGGCGGAATGCTCCGTAGTCAGGTGAGTGCTCGGGTGCTCCGAACAGATTGCTCTCCACAAAGTTGTGGTAGCAGCTGAACTTGTGCAGATACATACGAGAGGCTCGGATCACCCAAATGTGACGATTGGGAAAGCGGCGACCAAGGGTGAGGGCGACAAGCTCCAGGCTCCAAGACAGCCACTGCGCCCCGTCCGGCTGGAGAGCCATATCCTGCTGGAAGTTCTAGAGTGGGGGTGTTTGAAATTATACGGTAAGGTGTGGGTTAGGTGGAGCCAGAGAAAGGGTGGAGAAAAGAATAGGTACCACAGTCAAGCCCCTATGCCCTAAATATTGAGCAAACTTAAAAACAATGTGGGGCCTTATGGGATTCCACTTTGCTCCTTTAGGCTGCATTCTTGCACATTTGCTGAAAGGGGCCACACTAGGGTCTACTTAGCCCCTACAGCCATGAAAATGTTCACTCAAATGGAGGCGTGCATGGACGCACAAGTGGAGGGCTGTGGGTGGAGGAAAGAGTGTCAAAGTTGGTGGTGTCAGAGTGGGGAGATGGATCGAAAAAAGGTTGATTCACCCAGCTTAGTGCAAGGTCTATACTTCAGTGTCATTCAGTTGGCCTACCAATGACTACAATTATTCTGACAAAAATAGACATCTCACCACCAAGTATGATCTCTTTCTCTAGTCCTTTTGTTGAAGACCTGGCTTACTTTTTACTAATCAACAATACTTTCCCCCCACTGTGAAACAGTGGGGTGACCCATGGGGTTCAATACAATGAACCCATTCATTAACCATTTCTCAGCATCCCATCCAGAACACCCAAAGAATACTAACACTCCCTGGGATATACTATTACACCCTGGGAACATGTTAGTGGGCTATAGCCTGTAGGACCACTTGGAGTGGATTTTGTTGAGTGTAGTATGTAAATTCGAGACCACTTAAAATGCAAAAGGTTTTGTAACATGCAGGCCTACACTATACAGCCCTGGGCTAACAGACATGCTGAGATTGACATTGGCCATCCTTATTTATAGTCGTGGGTAGCCAATACACAACTGTAAGTATAGCTGTGACATATAGCAAAAAGAATTAACATACAGTATATGCTAAACAATTATATTTTACCTCGATTACACGAACGGTATGCGTACGTGGTAGCTGTAATGTCAAATAACGAAATGTTTCTTGGCGAAATAAGTAGTATGCATGACTACGCTCACACACCTCACCTGTATGTCTCCAGGAAAAAACACAACATGTGAATTGCAATTCTCTGAAGACTCGGTGTCTGTGCCGCAATTGCCATGTGACTCCGAAGGACTGAGTAGAAGCAAGTCATTGACTCGGTCCAGTTCGCATCCCGGGACGTTGACTAGTCTCCTTAGTCGCGGAAGACACCCAGAGCGTGTTTCCTGGACTCCAGGCATACCATACTCTGAAGCCTGGGTGGAAGATGAACCTGCTGCAGCACTCATCGCTTTGGCAACACGAGAAAATCTCTTTGCAATTCCAAGAGCGGTTATCATAAGGCTAAAGAGCTAAATACAATCGGATTAGTGCTGGAGTTGCAAATGCGTAGCTTGCTCGATGGCTAACGGCAGATGGCTAACGTATGACATCCCTGAAATAAACACGCCAAAGTCGACCACGTGCAATATGATGCAATATCGAAAAAATAAAGTAATACAATTATTTTTACCCCCTCTCGTTATGAATTGTAATCGTTGCCTAAGTGATCATGGACGTTGACAATTCGCGTATGTGTCAACTACATGTTGGAATATGCTAATAACGCAGATAATGTTGTTGTATTTTCTATTTCACCCAGCGCGTGGCGCTGTTTAGTTGAGCGTTCAAGGAGGTCGTCTGCGCACGACAACCAACATCGCGCAGGTTCTCACTGTAATCAGTTCCTGCAAGCAATCTACAACCGTTGTATTTTCAACAGATTTGTGAGGTAGATTGTAGATTGACGTTTGCTGTGAAAAGACTTGTGATGAAGTAGGGAATATTTAAAAACGCTAACAAATTATGAGATACAAGTCTCATGGGGCAGTGGGTGGATGAATGCGCAGCAGATTGTCGACCAATCACGTTCACGCTGTCGTTCTGCTTTACAAGGTTTCTTAGGTTGTTACCAGTCTGGGTAGTTGAGAAACAGCTTATTTTATTTAAAAGTATGTCACGATTTTAAAACGATACCGCAATTAGAAATAACTACTCAAACATATAAAATGTCGAGCAATATTTTAATGGTGTGAGTATTGTTATAAATGTTTGAGGTAAAACTCGACTGAATCCATATATCAGTGAAAATGCGTTCGTTAAGTAGCAGTCACCCATTTTCCCAGAATGCGCCCAGTTCCAAAGGTTTGTGCAATCTCTCCGAAAGTATCTCTAGTGAAGCGCGGAAGTTGCGAACTAAATGCACATCAACTGTTCACTCTTCAGTAGACACGTGATCGATTTACCCTGCGGTTGTCAACTTTCGTAGAACTAAGTATTGTATTATGGTATTTTTATATTAGCCACACACGATATATTTAGCATGTCATGATTTTATATGATAGTTATGATATTATGAACTATTGCTATTTCATGTGTTATAACCTTGGCATGTTCATCATTTTGGTTTGCGACGACTTTCAAAATGACAAAAGTGTGTATTAGCGATATACGAGGTTATTTTGTATTTTCCATTTTACAACGTATTATTCATAGCTATTTTGTTTATGTTAAAATAAACTACCACATGTCAACACAGATAGTGAACAAATTAAATTCATATTATGTTTAAAAAGATACGTTATCCCCAAATTACAACCTGTCAAGCGTTTTGCAAAACAGATTACCTAAATCCTCTGCTGCAAAATCTGTTGTAGCGAAGTAGCATTGGTACATATCTCCCGGAGCGTAGAGACGAGGACTTGCAATACAGTTGTCAAACATGGTGCTTACAACTAGTAAAATGGACCACTGCAAAATCAGCACCTGAGTTCAGTGACGGCATGTGTTCCATGTCTGTTTCAGGGGGATGGCTCACAGTTCCATGGGCCGGCGTCTGGTCGCATGTCTCCTCAATGTCTCCGAAGCACGCAGGAAAAATCTGGTGGAGACAGTGGCCAAGGCAGCCATATTCGATGGTGATGGTGAGTTTAACTTACTCCTGAAATAATTTCTCAATTATTAGTAGTAACTGCATTAACAGTAATTCTGGTGAACTAGCTAGCATTTAACAAAATATGATGCTTTCTTCTCTGATTTCTGCATCTTTCCAATTGTAACTGTCAGGCAGGCGACGAGAAGGGACGACAGTCCTCAACATCTTTAATGACCACTACTACAACCGTTCAGTCATCACTATTGTAGCCAGGATCGAGTGTATCAGTGAGTCTGTGTCCATTGTTGCAGGAAAAAACACCACTAATCAAGGGAGAATTTCATATAGGCTTCATGAATGTCACGCATTAAGCAAGTACTTTAGAATGGTCTTATTTATCATCCTATGACATTTATTGAGATTCTCTAGTAGCCCCTCGATATGACTTCATGAAAAAAAAGGGCTGATTTGGAATTAAGCAGCCCATAACAATATCCTGCTTTCACTTGTGGCAGTCCTGACCAATAATAGAAGGTGCTGTCAATGTGTTTCTGTTACAGCGGAGGCAGTGCTGTCAGCGTGCGAGAAGGCTTGTGGGCTGATTGACATGAGTGCCCATGAAGGGGGCCACCCAGCGATGGGTTCCGTGGACCTGGTGCCCCTTTACCCTCTGGAAGAGGAGGTGGAACTGGAGGACTGTGCCAAGGAAGCTAAAGGTGATTTTGTGCGCTGCATTTGGTCACACTCTCTTTCTCTAAATACACTTGCAGCATGTAGCCTAGCCGTTAGAGCATTTGACCAACAACCTAATGGTTGGATCGAGTCCCAAGCAGGCTAATTCAAAAATCTGTCATTCTGTCCTTGAGCGAGACAGTTAACTGCTAATTGCTCTTCAAAGTAGATTTTCGTAAGTGTGTGCTATGACTTAAGTGTAGAGATGTAAGTCATGCTGTGTATAAGTGGGCATTTTACATTGCTTCATGCGTGAAGGAGTGTTTGCTAATCCATCCTCTATCTGTGTACAGCGGTTGCTTCTGGACTAACCAAGCAGGTCAGTGGCACTAGTGCTTTCTTCTTTGGCTGGGCAGATTCTCCACAGCACAGAGGTTTGGCACAGAGACGCAAGGAGTTGGGTTGGTTCAGGAGGAATCCAGACAAAGAAGCCGGCCGACCCGATGTCGGGCCTCTACCGCAGAAACGATACGGCCTCACAGGTTAGCACTTTGGCACTTGGTGGACTTCATGTGCACAGAAATATCATCATCCAAAGTGGTTTCGGAGTCAGGTTTGAACTGCATGTTCCAGTCAACCTGCTCTCAGTGGCCTCACATTGCACTCTTGTATAAAGCACAGGATAGGGAGAGTGTACCCAGTTCCTAATAATTGGGCAACTTTGAAAATAGCCCACCTCTGTACCGTTTTGTTCCCTTCAGCATGTGATTTTTTTTGTTTGTTTGGTCTTGTAACCTTTCGACTCACTTTTAAAATGCAGGCATCGGAGCAAGTCCCTACGTCATGAACTGCAATGTTACCATCGACACCCAGGACTTAGCTCTGGGGCAAAGTGTCGCTATGGCGATCAGGGAGTCCACCCCTGGAGGCCTTCCAGGGGTGCAAGTGCTGGCCCTGTCACACGAGGGTGCCGTGGAGATCGCCTGTAATGTGGAGAGCGTAATGGGGAACCCCCCTACCCAGGGCGGGGAAGGGGGTGAGCCGTGGCCCACCTTCAATATTGGTGGGCAGCCCTACTACCATGTTCCAGCATCTGTCATCGCAGCCAGGGTTGCAAAGCTGGCAGGACAGCAGGGCGTTGCCACTAAGGGCACGGCACTGGTGGGGTTCACGCCACATGAGTGCAGGGCCCTGGCAGAAAAAGCTTTATCATTGGGCATCGGTGAGTTCTGGAAAGAGCAGCGCAGGATACACATGTAAACGTTAACTTGTTTCTTATATATACCTAAATGTATTGTATATTGTGTTATTTAGGAAGTAAGCATAATTTAATTTATGCATTCTTATGTACAAGATTTATAGCACATGAATAGCACAAATGCAACACTGTTTTTAGCTTCTGTCCACTTTTGATGCTTTTCATGCACATAATCTCTCACTATTACACAACAGTATGGAATCCACTGGAATTTGTATTTGTGACAAGGATATTGCACCTATTATCTTATTTAGTGTTGTGATCCTTGTTGAATAACTACAGCATAGGCCTGAAGTATTAATGGAAAGCTTGACAGTTAATTCACTCAGATAATTTTGAGTTGTTGAGTTAAAATAGCTTGATACAACAATGAGACTGATAGGCTTACAAATAGAGTATTTTTTTTTTAAGGCAGAGGCTTTGTACTTTTGGTTCTACAAAACTGTGTCTGTCATAGCATTCAATAGTAATTTAAACTGTAACCTGAGGATACTACTCAGAAATGTTCAGTGGCTCAATATTCCCAACTAGTGATTCCCCAATGTCTTGTCAATATGTACCCAAAAAACAAGGGAGATATACCAATCTGTCTTTAGTCACCCCCCCCCCCAACAAAAAAAAAAATACACAGGCATGTCGTTGTAAATGTATCATTATGAACCATCACAACATATGTTTATGTGTGTATCTTAAAGTTCAGAAGTTTGGGGTCGCTTAGAAATGTCCTTGTTTTTGAAAGAAAAGCTAATTTTTTGTCCATTGAAATAACATCAAATTGATTAGAAATAAATGACTATTGTAGCTGGAAACAGCTTATTTTTAATTGAATATCTACATAGACATACAGAGACCCATTAGCAGCAACCATCAGTCCTGTGTTCCAATGGCACATTATGTTTACTAATCCAAGTTTATCAATTTAAAAGGCAAATTAATCATCAGAAACCCTTTTGCAACTGTTAGCAGAGCTGAAAACTGCTGTCCTGATTTAAAGAAGCTTAAAACTGGCGTTCTGTAGACTAGCTGAGTATCCGAAGCATCAGCAATTTTTGGGTTCGATAACATGCTGTCTTCTGAAACTCGTCAGTCTATTCTTGTTCTAAGAAATGAAGGCTGTTCCGAGCGAGAAATTACTAAGAAACTGAGTATCTCGTACAACGCTGTGTACTACTCCCTTCACATAACAGCGCAAACTGTCTCTAACCAGAATAGAGAGAGGAGTGGGAGGCCCCGGTGCACAACTGACAAGTGTGATGCTCTGGGCAATGTTCTGCTGGAAAACCCTATATCCGGGCATCCATGTGGATGTCAATTTGACACATGTCTCCGACTTAAACATTGTTGCCGACCAGGTACACCCCTTCATGGCAATGGTATTCCCTGATGGCAGTGGCCTCTTTCAGCAGGATGATGCGCCCTGCCATACAGGAGTTATTTGAGGAACATGATGAAGAGTTCAAGGTGTTGCCCTGGCCTCGAAATACCCCAGATCTCAATCCGATTGAGCATCTGTGGGATGTGCCGGACCAACAAGTCTGACCCACAGTGACTCCACCTCGCAACTTATGGGGCTTGAAGGATCTGATGCTAATGTCTTGGCGCGAAAAATACCACAGCACACCTTCAGGTGTCCTATGGAGTCCATGCCTCGGCAGGTCAGCATTGTTTTGTTTTTTATTCAGTTGCGTGAACTCAGTGTTTTATCAGTTGTCCAGGTGACTGGTATCAGTCTTCAAATGTAGATATTGTGGCTGGTTTGGTAACAACACATTGTTACATGCACACAATTTTGCAATGATTGTGCATAGCGCGGAGAATATAGTCTGATTAAAACATATACTTCTTGCAAATAAGAATGATTACTCCAATGATCCAGTTTACATGGACTCATCTAAAATCAGGCTGCCTGGTAGGACTTTGGTCAATGCAGAAAATTGGCAATGCAAAAAAAATAAAATAAATAAATAATATAATAAAATTATTTTTCAAAATATCTACAGCTGAAACGGTTGCTCATCTGTACTAACGGTTGCTTACCAAATTCACAAGAATTTCAATTCAGGAATGCATTTTACCGTTAAGCTGGCTTTTATCAAGTCAGAATACCAAAAATACTGAAATGAAGCATATTTTTTGTGCTATTAACAGCTTCTTCAGTATTTCACTTGCTTTTACTTTGCTCTGTCTTTTCTATTTGAGTTATTTAATACATAACAATACATTCAATACATAAAAATTGCTGTGACAGGTTTGCTTTTCCAACAAAAATTAAACAAAATGGGACTGTTGAAAATGAGACCAGAGGCATAAATCAGGTTCTCCAAGATCCATTTATGGAGGAGTGATGCTTTTTTCTAACAGGGCATTCTGTACAATTCTCATAATATTAAAAACTTGGGTTTAATTTTTCCAGTAACGTGGGTGGAACAAATGAGAGTAAAAAATGGTTTACCAGACTAAGTCTGTACACTTGGGTTGTAAGAATTGGAATGGTGTTGGCCAGACACGTTCCTGGCCATTTCATAACAGCTAAAAACTACAAACAAAAATACTTTTTGATGTAATGTTTTGCTAGGATCTGAGGTAAAGTATAGACATTACTTTGTCATGTTTAATGTTTTTGCTTTTGCGATTTGATTTATTATATCCGGTATGATCTTGATGTCATTGGCTCACCAAAAAGGTTAAGGAAGTTAGTTATGTTTACAGATGGGGGTTAAGACATTCATAAGATTATACTCTTATTTCCATTACTTTGGAATTTAGGCAATGCTCAGGCTATTTCCTGTTTAGAATAAAAAAGGCGCCATGTTTACAGATGGTTCCTGGGTAATTTCCTGTAACCCAGCGTACATTGCTTTCATGAAGAGTCATCATCTGTCTGTCAGAGGCTATTTTTGCCACCCAAGATAAAGTACACTGTATATGTTTTGTGCAAATTCAGCTAATTGCAATAAGTATACCAGTTGAGTTAATGTACCTTCTCCAATTGATGTGTACATTTAATTGTGGTTACATTTAATTGTGGTTGATGTTATTCAACATACTACCCAGTTTATGTATACATATGTTTCAGTTGTCTTCGAGAATGTCTGTGCCCTGTTTAATTTAAGATTTACATTGGAGTGTAGCATACTGCAAGAGTATTTCACTCCATTCATTCAGTATTAACTGTTTGATGACATGCATAGGAATTTGGCCAGGGGACAAGCGGATGTAACTAGGGCGAGTTGATTTCACTCATTGGTTACATAAGGGCAGTGCATTAACTGAATACAGAAATGCATTTCATAAGGCTTTTAAATTTAGAAGAATCTGAATTTGAAAAATTGTATGAACATGTATGCACTAACTACTTTAAGTTGCTATTGACAACAGCGTCTGCTGAATGAATATGCAATTTACCAGAATTTTGTGCAGAAGTAATTAACCAAATACATTTGCATGGACATTAAAACAGAAAGCTGTTAGTGGTGTATGTCATTTTGCACAATGTTTACAAAACGTAGTCATAAATGGCAGAATTCAAGCAATGGAATTGTCCCAAAGGTCCCCAGATAATTTATACACTGTTTTGAATGCTACAACTAACCATATGTGTCATCACACCTAAAATGTTTAACCATTTGTTGAAGGTGTGTAAATTGAAATTTTCATATTTTAAAAACATGAGCAGAACAAGCTTCTATTTTGGGTTCTGATGGGGCATAACAGATGAACTAAGTTAATTATGCGCTTATATTATTCAGTTACCAAGTATAAATTGCTGATATATGAATCTGAAAATGTGTGTAAGCAACTGAGGATTCCATCTTTAATGTACCTTAGTTGCGTACACCATTGTCTTAAATTTTTGTCCTTCCACGGTTTGTGTGTATACCACAGGTAAAAATGTTTCTGCAGTGGGCATCACACGTTTGCGTTAGTATATGCATCTGTATATTTCCTCCTAATGTGTGCACATTCATTTCTTTGTATCTTGTCCAGCTGTGGCTCTTAGTCATACAGTTAATGCAGCCATGCAGTTTCATTTTATCAGTACAGTACGTACTACACACACACACACACACACATACATTCTCCCTGCCAGCCTTGGGAGCATCAGGCCCCAATGTAGGTCACGGCATAAGCCTATGGGTGTCCTGGTCCTCCCAACGTCTCCTCCTCTCTGTCACGCACGCACGCACGCACAGAAACACTGCTTATTTTGAAAATGTTTCTTCCAACCTTAGAGTACTTACCTCTCACTTAAACATGAGTGAACATTTACTTCTAACTTTTTTTATAAATCAGTCTAAGCAGCTTTCACTCACATCTCCATAATCTATTAGCATACTCTCATAGGATGAAAATGGTCCAGGTGATGTGTGGCATCTGGTGGCTTAGAAAAAGCCTGTCATTTGGATGCACTTACTTGAAAGAACAATCGCAAGTCTATAGACTCATATTTCCCTCAGGTGAATAAATAACTTTGAATATACAATAGAACAGAACTTTATTAATCACAGGGGAGGGATTTCCCCTATTTTAAATCCTGATTTATTAAGGATCTATTTTCTCTGTCCTGTCTCTTTGTCTCTATCATCTTTTCCCCTGTATGTTATGCCCTTACTTTTTATCTACATTAACCTAATTAATCCTGGTATGTAATTTCTGATAACCCAGACCACTGCAAATCCAATCATGCTAGATTCTGGGTTGACACTCCTAAGGACGTTGAAGGAGGGCCCTTTAGATTCACAATTGGTAGTGTGGACTAAGCGATCACTTTTTATAGTAGCCATTAACTAGCACACCTGATTCAGTAATCTAGGGCTTGATTATGAGTGGACAATAATCAGGTGGGTTCGTTTTCAAATCACTCCAATTAATGGAGTGTCTGGGGGTCTCTCCGAGGAGAGGTCTGAGACCCTCTGAGAACCTATTTCATCCATGCCCTTTTTTAATTTACAACTGAAATGTTTCCAGCCGCAAATATACTGTACCTTCTACGAATACCTGGTGTGGCTGTTAGACTGTATTTTAACTAGAATATTTGAGTCTGGCATTAATGGTTTCATGCATTTTAGTTAAGACAAACAACATAGAATTTGTTTGACATGAGTCAATCTGACAGTGTATCATCTGAGAGTCATGTGACAGGATACAAACATAAAGGAGCGGATTCTTTACATCTGTTTCTAACATTCTATTAATAATACTCTGGGGCAGTTTTTTCTCTACTGTGTCAAATGTCTGGATAACTGCATCATAAGTGCATCTTCTATTGAATGACGCTATTCCAATGAAGACGTTGGACTATATACCTTCTAAAGAGGGGCACAAATGGGCAACCATTCATGAACCACTTTACTAAGCCACTTAGGTGGACCATATTCATTATAATTTTTTTTGTGATTCGATTTTGCTGTCATTCCATTATATTTCTGAGAAGAATTTCAGAGCTTAGGCCGATTCAGTCAAGGCAACATAACTTTTATCTTTCAAAAGCTTTACCCCCAGGTCAAACACATTATCTTATTGATTTTGTCATTTCAAAGAAAGCCATGAATATTGTTGGTTAGATATCGCATAGCCACATTAGGACACAAGGAGTTTGAGTATATGTCTATCACATGTAACGTATTTACAATTTCAAGTAGCTAGGGAGACAACAGTGACGGTCTCTCTAAAATACTCTGACGTGACAGCTATCCTCAGCTCCTTGCTGATGTTGATTGTGCCACCTATGAAGTCAGCAGTCCCCCAACCCCCACCCTGAACACATGTTATACATCCCCTGGGCATGGGCTGAGCATAATACTGAGATACAGCTGAAAATAGGAAGAGAGAGAGACCAGTGGAGTGGAAGTATGAGTGAGCTTCAGAGAGAAGGACAGAAATAGAGGAGTGAATTGCTGCGAGGTTTAGAGAGAGAGTGCACAATGGTGGTGCACATGTTATGGTGTTGTTACGAGAGCCTTTTTTCGTTATTTTACATGGATGTGGATCTCACGTGGATTTTGTTTACTCAGGCTCCTGGTAGATTTCCCTGCAACTTGTCCATGGATATAAACAGCTGTTGAAGACTACCATGCCTTCTCTTCCTTGGAGTGTCAACGTAGGCCCTTGACTGTGGGGTTTCCTGACTGGATTCCATGGATACTTTTCACTATTTTATTTGTATTTAAACTTAGAATTCCACTGAAGTCAAAACACCTACTTTTTTCTAGGGAGACCTGGTCGCCAAGGGTGGCACATTATTGCACCCTAACGGATCATCACAGCTCAGCGCATGCTCTACATTGAAGATTCCTCCTTGTGATCCCTGTGCTGACATCTCTACATCCTGCGTAGCCACTGGCTGGGTAAGATGCTACCATAACAGTGCCTTTAAATGGATGACTGTCATACCGAAAGGGATCGGTCATTGTTGAACTGAATTACCTCGTGTTATGCGCGGCATGAGGATTGTCATGGTGACAGACGGAAATTGTGCGATATGGTTGGCGTAGAGGTCCATGAAGTGTGAATGGCCTGAAATTCTAAGTGGGAAACAGGATCTTATGGTATTGTTGACTAGGACCCTAACTACACTCTCTTCTATGACTTCGTATTTGTAGCCCTTCTCCACTGTAACTGATACCAATGGGTGTATTCCTTTCTAAACTGGTGTGAACATGCTTTTTAAACAGGGGAATACACAATATTGAAATGTGTACACTCAAACGTGTGTGAAAGGTTTCTGGGTTTTTCTGGGTTGTTTTATTTAAAATTGCCATGTAATTGATGCCGGGCTATTGAGAAATTACAGGGAAACTGGAGGAGTGGCACCTATGGATTGCATAGGAAAAAAACATCTATGGTATCAACCAGATCAACCTCTGCTGGATGGTTAAGGAAAATGGTTCGGGTAAACCTAACTTATATCCAGGCTATTGGAACAACTTCCATTCAAAGTTGGCCTTGTGGGTGAGTCTTTAGGTAACATAGTTAACGTCATTTAATTTTGAAATGAACATTATTGCGAGGTTTGGCTCCAAATGGTGTGTACTAGTGAAAACATTCCCACTAAACTGATCATTTTCCCCACTACTTTCCAGCTATCTAATTAGCAAATGGCATAGCTGAGCTAGCTTGCTAATGTAACAGCTTCACTGAGAAGACTACCCTCTTAAAAAATGTAGTAGATGTGCGCTTGACAGGAGAACTAGCGCAATAAGAAGTGCAAATACCATCTCTTTATTAGCAAGGCATAAATACACAAAACTAGGGCACTATACTGTTGAGGAACTTGTCATATTACTGAGGGGGGTGAACTTCCTAAATCTGTCTGCAAAGTAGTTGGACATTTTCACAAAGTTTTGGTACTACAAATTTCCAAAGTGGCGACATATGAAATTTGATTTAGCACTGTAGCAAATAATGCTTATGCAGAATGTTTGCTAAATCACAATGCTAATTCAGCAATTTGAATGGCCAAATCACCCCCTGTAACTGAATATGTTACATTACCATACTGACTTCAATAGAGGCGTAGAAAAGATGATTAAACATAACTATACTTGCAACTGAAGAAAATTGCCTAAATTTAGTTGCTCTCTGATCAAACAAAGTTGATGCTTCAAATGTGTTATATTCTTTATAGGGAACAGCCACAAATTGCACAACCATTGGTTTTCCCATTAAAAACCTACATGGGTTTTATATACATATTAGAATTGCTACATTTTCAGTAGCTTTTTGACAATGTGACCGAGACACGTCATTTCAATGGGGGTCTTCCCTACATAGTGAGGCATGTTGCAACCATTTGTTTTTTTCCCCAAAAATCATTCCACATATTATTATTTTTTAAATATTTTTATGACAAAATTGCCTTGAAATTTTATTAGCTCCCTGATCAAATGACCTAGATTCTTCAAATCAATGTTCTATTCTTCAGAGGGAAAGGCCGCACATTGTACAGCCTTTGGTTTTCACATTAAGCAGCTACACAATTTTATAAAGCCTAAATATTGGAAACTTTACATTTTCAATAGCTTTTTGGCCATGTAACTGAGACAAATAATTTTAATGGTAGATTAATCCCTACATAGGAAAAGATGTTGCAAACCCCTTGGGTAACACTTCAGGCACAGTCAAATGGTTATATAAATATTATCATCTTTTAAAATAGATACTCAAGTGTACAGTTTCCTTTTGGTGCAACACAAGGGGACACGCACGTATGCACACATAACCTAACAACAAATACAATTTCACCTTTTAAGGCTACGCAGATGTAAAACGAATCGGGAGCGTAATTTCTCAAGCTTTAAGAAGCCATCATTCACCTGCCCACATAGATTCAAGTCCCCTCTTTACCGTGACTTGATCGACATGGGGCCGTATAGTTGCGATGGTTATATACATAACCTTGAGTTTGTTTTTCATCAGCCACATTGATGCTGCATAAAGGGATATCACCCCGCTAAGCCGGAGGGAGAGAACACTGAACGTGCTTACACAAGGCAGCCCTTCCAAGGCAAGGTCCACCAACTATGCCAGCGGGTCAGAAATATGAACAACTCCCTACCAATATTTTGCGGAAATTCAGCGCAGGACGCAGAGTATAATTCCCTCACACATTCCCTCCCGTCTGAGCCAAATGCACCACGTGTGCAAGGATAGGAGCAGTAACATCAAGGCGGTTAAACATCACAATACTGTTGGGCAAGGCACAATCCGCTGCAGTACAAATCTCAGACACCAGGGCTTCTGCCCCTTACTGCGTTAGGGCTAAAGAAATAGCCTCAGTGACCAAATAGGAGAACAGCTGCCTAGAGAGTTTCTTGCCACACGTTGGTTCTTAAAAGGTGAAAAAAGCTGGTCACAGGAACGGAACCCCCGAGACCAGGCCATATAATTGCATCCGGCATGAAAGCTGCAGAATGCATGCAAAAGAACGGGTAGAAAAGGGTGCAATGTCAATTTGGAATCACTGACTGCTGAACAGGTCTAAGAGGGATGGCCTGGCAATGCTTAGCGACGGCCAAGGTGCTTAGTTGAGGCCAGGGACAGGAGAAATGCTGTTGTATAAGAGATATTCTTATCATGCAAGTCCAAAGGTTTGAACCATGGTGTACAGAGCACGTCAAGCACAACGTTTAAATCCCAGGCAAGGGTGGAAGACCTGACGGCCAGCTTAATCTGTCATGAGCCTGCTAAGAACTGACCAACCAGAGCGTGTGAACCAGACAGTGCCTTGTCAATTTCCACATGACTGGCTGAAATAGCCACATGGTGCAAAGGTCAAGCTCAAAGCGCTGTTGAAGAAACTTCGAAATATCAACCACAGATTTTGGAGGGAGGAACACCCCAGTCTTTGTACCAGGATTCAAAAGAATGCCACTTATAGGCATACAGAGCCCTGGTAGAAGAGGTTCTGCCTGCCTGGATTGTCTTAATGATGTCCCGTTGAGGTGCCAGACCCAAAGGTCCAACTCTCTGGGCCGAGGGTGCCGGACTTGGCAATTGTTCGGTCACTTCCTGTGACACTGACCATTTCCACCTGGCCGAGTCTCCACTGCACAGGGCCCACCACTTTGTAAGGGAGATGACTGTGGTGACTGTGGATCTCTTCAAGAGGCACGAGGGGGAAATCGCAGATCAGCCAGTGGAGGTGGCAAGATGGGTTCAGCTGCATGGTTTGCAGCCAGTGCTGGACCAGCTGCAACCACAGCAACCCAAGGGGACAATGGCCACCAGAGAGGCCATTAGACCCGCGAGGCGAAGTCAGTCATAAAACCATACTTTTGCCCCTAAATAGTCGAGGGCAGGGGTGAAACGAAAGGTGTCTCTCCTGAGACACTCTTTTTCCCAGACACTTCCATCTAAATATGTGGAATGTGCAATGGAATTTTGCGTCAAATGTTGCCTTCATAGCCAATTAGAAAAGCACCAGCAATTGACAGCTAAATAACCATTAGCTCAATCTGCAAACTTGAACAGCCAATATCCCACTAGACCCTCCCTCCCCTAGTGTCTTATGCACAGCTGTTTACATGAATGTCATGGCAATATTGGGCTTTTCTTTGAACTGTTCTTTTTCTGGGGCAAAATGATTGTACAACATATACAGTATCTCACAAAAGTGAGTACACCCCTCACATTTTTGCAAATATTTGATTATATCTTTTCATGTGACAACACTGAAGAAATGACACTTTGCTACAATGTAAATTAGTGAGTGTACAGCTTGTATAACAGTGTAAATTTGCTGTCCCCTCAAAATAACTCAACACACAGCCATTAATGTCTAACCCCGGGGGCAACAAAAGTGAGCACACCCCTAAGTGAAAATGTCCAAATTGGGCCCAATTAGCCATTTTCCCTCCCCGGTGTCATGTGACTCTTTAGTGTTACAAGGTCTCAGGTGTGAATGGGGAGCAGGTGTGTTAAATTTGGTGTTATCACTCTCACACTCCCTCATACTGGTCACTGGAAGTTCAACATGGCACCTCATGGCAAAGAACTCTCTGAGGATCTGAAAAAAAGAATTGTTGCTCTACATAAAGATGGCCTAGGCGATAAGAAGATTGCCAAGACCCTGAAACTGAGCTGCAGCACGTTGGCCAAGACCTTACAGCGGTTTAACAGGACAGGTTCCACTCAGAACAGGCCTCGCCATGGTCGACCAAAGAAGATGAGGGCATGTGCTCAGCGTCATATCCAGAGGTTGTCTTTGGGAAATATACGTATGAGTGCTGCCAGCATTGCTGCAGAGGTTGAAGGGGTGGGGGGTCAGCCTGTCAGTGCTCAGACCATACGCCACACACTGCATCAGATTGGAAAAAAAGAAGGAAGCTTCTTTAGAAGAAGCTTCCTTCTGTTGTCCCAGAAGGAAGCTTCTTCTAAAGATGATGCACAAGAAAGCCCGCAAACAGTTTGCTGAAGACAAGCAGACTAAGGACATGGATTACTGGAACCATGTCCTGTGGTCTGATGAGACCAAGATAAACTTATTTGGTTCAGATAGTGTCAAGCGTGTGTGGCGGCAACCAGGTGAGGAGTACAAAGACAGGTGTGTCTTGCCTACAGTCAAGCATGGTGGTGGGAGTGTCATGGTCTGGGGCTGCATGACTGATGCCGGCACTGGGGAGCTACAGTTCATTGAGGGAACCATGAATGCCAACATGTACTGTGACACACTGAAGCAGAGCATGATCCCCTCCCTTCGGAGACAGGGCCGCAGGGCAGTATTCCAACATGATAACGACCCAAAACACACCTCCAAGACGACCACTGCCTTGCTAAAGATGCTGAGGGTAAAGGTGATGGACTGGCCAAGCATGTCTCCAGACCTAAACCCTATTGAGCATCTGTGGGGCATCCTCAAACGGAAGGTGGAGGAGCGCAAGGTCTCTAACATCCACCAGCTCCGTGATGTCGTCGTGGAGGAGTGGAAGAGGACTCCAGTGGCAACCTGTGAAGCTCTGGTGAACTCCATGCCCAAGAGGGTTAAGGCAGTGCTGGAAAATGATAGTGGCCACACAAAATATTGACACTTTGGGCCCAATTTGAACATTTTCACTTAGGGGTGTACTCACTTTTGTTGCCAGCGGTTTAGACATTAATGGCTGTGTGTTGTGTTATTTTGAGGGGACTGCAAATTTACATTGTTATACAGGCTGTACACTCACTACTTTACATTGTAGCAAAGTGTCATTTCTTCAGTGTTGTCACGTGAAAAGATATAATCAAATATTTGCAAAAATGTGAGGGGTATACTCATTTTTGTGAGATACTGTATCTTTAATAGAAAAAAAAACTAAGAATTTAGTGCACAGGTTTTCATTCATTTGGGGTTTTCTGTAATCCACACAGGGTCAAAATTATACATACAGGGTCAAAAATATACATACACCGAATTAGATTATTATTTCAGTGGTGCTGAAAGTTCCAAAATGTCCTTTGCCAACCCCAAGGCCTCTTAACTTCCTGTTAGTGATCATGATTGACTACAGCTGGTAGCTTCCCTGTGCCAACATAAAAAGGGTTTATTTGACAGCACTCATTGGATTGACCAACACAGTTAAATGGGAAATCCACGGAGCTCACTGCAGGTCTGAGAAAGAGGATAGTACATTTACACAAGTCTCTTGGAGCCATTTCTAAATAACTGCAGATTCCAAGTTCTGCTCAGTGGCGAGTTTTACATCACCATGGAGTGAAAGGCTGCCGTCCAAGAAAGAAGCCCCTGCTCCAATATCAACACCTTCAAGCTCGACTAAAGTTGGCAGCTGACCACATGGACAAAGAAAAGCCTTCTGGAGGAAAGTTTTATGGTCAGATGAGACAAAGTTTGAGTTGTTTGGTCACAATGATCAGAAGTATATTTGGAGGAGTAAAGGTGAGGTGTTCAACCACAAGAAAACTGTACCAGCTGTACAGCATGGTGGTGGTAGCATCATACTCTCGGACTGTTTTGTGGCCAGTACAACTGGTGCATTGCACAAAGTGGATGGAATAATGAAGAAGGAGGACTACCTCTGAATTCTTCAGCATAATCTCAAACCATCATTGAAACTTGGACACAATTGGGTGTTCCAACAGGACAATGACCCCATACAAATATCCTACCGGAATACTGCGTCTGCTCAAGGTGAAACTTGACATTCAACCATATATTCGGTGTGCTGTATGCATAATTATTTTTGACCCTGTATGTATAATTTTGACCCTGTGTTCATTACAGATGCCATGGTTCAGAGGCAGGATACAAGGCGCAGAGCTATAGGACATCCCTTTAATGCATCTTTTTGTCAATACAACAAAGAAAACAAACAATGGAGAGGTACAATCTGGAACTGAAGAGCAGCAAACACAGACAGTTAACTGAAAGCAATGACTGACAACCTGAAAGGCAAACAGAACAACTTAAGTAGGGTCCCCAATTAAAGACAACAAGACGCAGCTGTCTCTAATTGGGGAGAACTGAAAACAGTAACGCAGAGATGTCTAGCCTCCACCTGTCCCGGCGTCCCTAGAGCAGGACAGAACGCGGGACAGGTGGAGGCGCTGGAGCAGAGGTGGGATGTGGCGACGAGATGAGCACATTAGCCCACCACTCCGCAGGCGGTGGTGGCAGTTGCTTGTCATCTCTACCCTCCAAGACTGGGAGAGACCGACGCTCTCACAAGTGTGGTGGTAGGGGCTCTACCTCCCACTCCCCTGAAGCCCCCCAAAGCCCCCCCTCCCCAAAAATTGTATGGGGGGTCTTCTGAGCTGGTCGCTGGGCCTGCCTCCGGGAACGCCAACGTTGTCCCCGCCGACATCGCCGCCGCCCTGGACCCCTGGCTTGGTCCAGGACTAGACCACGGAGGTACTCCTCACCAGAGACCAGCCCCTTGTCTCCGAGGAGTTCCCCATGGTCCAGCTCCGCTTGGTCCTGGTTTGGTTGGTCATTCTGGAGGATGCCTAGAGGCACCTCTGTGGTCAGGTCCTGACTTTGGCCCCCAGGTGCATAGAGATGCCTAGAGGCTCCCAGCCAGGACCTGACAACAGAAAACCCCAAATTAAAAAAAAATATTGTTTTTTTTCCTGTTAAAGATGTATGTTGTACAATCATTCTACCCCAGAAAAAGAACAGTTCAAAGAAATAATTAAAAGCTCAATATTGCCATGACATTTATGTCCATGATGTGTGTTTGTAAACTTCCAACCGCAGCTGTATGTTTGCAGGTGTATGATGAGTTCTTATAGTCTGGGAAGTGAGGCTCCCAGCTGGTTTTACACCTGTGTGGCTTTTAAAGGCATGATTGTATTTATTGTCAGGTCCTTACCTCCGGTCACTGCATACAGTTTTTCTCCCCGGGTTTCTGGGGCTAGGTGTAGATCTCCTCTTGTTTGGAATCAACCCTCACTAATAGTCCATATCTATGATAGGTTTGGGCAGGGCCCATGTCGACCTCTTTGCCTCGCAAAGACACGTGCATTGCCGTTGTTCCTTCATATAAGATGCAGGCACTCCTTGGAGTGGATGCGTTCACGCACCAATGACTGTGGACTAACCGTTAAGTGTTCCCACGTGTAGCTCTTGTCCACTTGGAGAGTCTGTCCCTCCGTCTTGTGCCCTGTGAGCTGGACCTTTGGCTTGGGCCCCTCTGGCCTGTGTATGGCCATAGCTCTCAGTTGACACCTGGTCTAAGGTAATGCTCCATTTGAATAACCATTTGAATGCAAGCAATCACATCTATTCATGGGTTGCATATCGAACTTGTTCAGGGTTGTTGTCTGACTTAGCATTCTATTTAGTGCATCCTAATTGAGTGCTGATGATTTGGTGTAAAGTGCATTTTTGAGGCTTAAAAAATCTGATGCCATCCCCTAAGAAGTTATCAACAGCTAAACCCTTTGTCACAGTTTTATGTTACCAGACAGATTTTAGATGCATATAAGTTTAGCTAGCTAGCTGATTGCTGGGGTGCCCCCAAAATCTGAGCTAGCTACCGTTAGCACCACTGACTATTTCTGACTGACTTTGCAAGCTATTGACAGCATTGCCATCTGTCTTAGTCATTTAGATGGCATGATCATGGAAGATACTTTGTCTTTAACAAATGTCCAGGTCCCTTTAAGTGTAATTATAACAAAACAAATTATTAGCCACTGGTTGAATTAATTTACCCTGTTTAACCTGTGACCATCATGGCTATGCGACCAAGTGACAGTGGCATAATCCATGCATATGAGACAAGCCTTCTTAAACAAATTTGCTATGTATCCTTTATTGTTATGTGTGTAGTTCACACACGTCTGACAAAACTGCATCAAAAATGTCTATGTTTTTGAGAAGTAAATCAAACAGCCATACAGGGGGCATATAAACACCTGTGCATAAGACACTAGGGGAGGGAGGGTCTAGTGGGATATTGGCTGTTCAGGTTTGCAGACTGAGCTAATGGGTACTTAGCTGTCAATTTCCGGTGCTTTTCTTATTGGCTATGAAGGCAACGTTTGACGCAAAATTCCATCGCACATTCCACATATTTGGACGGAAGTGTCTGGGAAAAAGATTAGGGTAATCCAAACAACTCAACAAATTTGGTTATTCACTCAACCCAACTGGCTGGGTACAAATCAAATGTCTGTTCTGCCCACTAGGTGGTTAAATTATCTAATCTGCTGTCTCTGGTGCACATGCACTGCTCTCATCTCTATCTTTCTCAACTGCCTCTGTCAAATAAAGCATAACAAGCCCCCAAAAACATTTAAAAAAATGTAGGTGTTATGTGGCTCAGAGCTGCATGTTCTGGCTTATCACTGCTTTGCTGACAGTTCCATTGAGTAATTTGTGTATAAATTGAATGGGTTGTATGTTTGTCCCACCTCTCTCTTTTAAGATCAACTGTAAGTTACTCTGGAAAGGTGTGTCTGCTAAATGACTAAAATGTGAAGTTCAAGTAGAGTTAACCGTTTGCTGCAGTGGTCTAAATCAGTCACACAGAGGGCTTGTCGGTAGTCTTAAACAAATCTTATTTGTAGCAAGAATCTCACATAAGATTATAGGATTAAATGAGAATACACCTGTGTCATGTCAGATATAGAGTTGACATGTTCAAGTTTATTTCAATCCCAATATTGAACTTGATATACATCAATGAAAACTGAAATACCACAAAATGCCTAGGTAGTTTGTTGAGCTGTACTTATTTTGTAGTTTTATAAATGTTCTGTAGTTGTTATGACGCCCCACTGTTTTTTTCTTTTGCTACAGTGAAGTTGTCTCTAAAGCCATTTTTTATGTTAAAAAGATGTTGGGAAATCCCTAGAGGGGAATATTGACCTATTAAGCATTTTGGAGTAGTCAGTAAACTAAGCATTTTGTTGTATTTCAGTTTTCTGTGATGTTTATAAAGTGTTTGTAAAGTATTATTGGGATTCAGATACATAAACAAACTATGTAATGGTGTATTCATGGTTTAAAGCATATTTTCCTGTGTGGGAGATGTATACTTTTGCTACAAAACAGGTACGTTTCTGTGATTTCTTTGAAATTCCAGTATTAAAAATGTAGATACATCCCCATCATGTAAAGACTGGAAGTATTCACACATTCATTGCAGAACAAATGTATTATAGTTTATGTAATCATGATGTTATGTAATAAAAAGACACTGTACTAGCTAAATGCTATATAGACAATGTTGCCCTTACATAATTTGGAAATGTATAATTTGGAGAAGAAACACAAATATCACAGAACAAATTACTAACACCCCTGAGCAAGTGCTTGGTAGCACAGCCTTTGACCAAGATGATTTCCAACAAATGCTTCATTTAGCCATCAATGAGTCTCCTGCACCATTCAGCTGGCAATTTGCCTATTCAGCTGCGAACTGGTCTGATTTCTATGTTGGAGGGATGTTTTCCAGCAACTGGTATATTCAGATCTCATCATAGGTTTTACACGCTATTTGGAAATGGCTCTACACTTGTCAGGTGGGAAAATTAAGAGAGCTAGAACAGAAAGGGGCTTAGACTACTTGACCACCCTAGGCCATAGATCCACTGTTGTGTAAGAGGCCTATTTTCTTTTCAGGCTTGCTGCTGCTGGATTCGAATCCTGTGATGCAGTGGTACATGTGCACCAAATGCAGTGGCTTCGACCGCTTAGATTCCCAGATGGCTTGGACCCCTAAGCCATGAAGTTGTAAGTTTAGGCTTACAAATAGAAAATTGGTTCTGCAATACTTGTTTTGCCAAGTTTGACTTTGACAAGTAATAGGGAAATATTGAATAGAAGTCTAAAAGCGGTAATATATTTTTGGCTGCTACTCTGTATATGCTGTAGCAATCAATAACCTACAGTAGGGACTAATATGGCTTGCCTCAAATCTATAAGTTAATACTGTAACCTAGCTAAAACACAATTCACTCACACCAAAAATATTTTGATACTGAGGTTTATGGGTAATTTTCAGCTGACGTCTGAGGTTTGAACAACAACATGTTTGTATACTTCGTTTTAGAATTCTGAGAAAAGTTAAGCCAGCAGAAAACACCCTGCAGGATTCAACAGCTTGTTTTTGCTTACCACTTAGAGTAGAAGTTAATTGTTATACTTTGGGGCAAATGGTCTTGTGATAGACCATTTGAATAATATGAATATAAATGTCTGTCAGCACTGGTTGGTTTTGGGTTCTGACTTAAACTGCACAATTCACTTCAAGACAAGTTAAAACAGATGAACACGGTTTCTGGCTTGCAGCAGGATGTGAGTTACTGCAGAAGTATGTATTTAAATGCACATTGGGCAGATCCGAAGTCCATAATTCATTCAAACATCAATTTGAGAGGAAAAGGAGAGCTTCCGCAATTATACCAATTTACCCCCATCCCACCCAAAGGAAGGCATTAAATGACACTGTTTACTTGGTTGCAGCTAAAATGTTTGCACTAAAACAATTTTTTTGTGTACTGCAATAAACTGCAGTTTGACAGAATGATGCTTTTTTTATTTTTATTTTTTATAGCATTGTTTTCTTTATCTACGCATATGAGAGCCTAACATGATTGTCCTCAAAGTAAATTCTGACCGTGGGTGAATCATTTGGTTTGTTAATGTTATTAAGCAACGACTAAACCGTAACACAGCAGCCCTTGCACAAACCTATAACATGCTAGTGTGACACGGATCTAGGTCACTTGTCTTGAATTCCAGCAGATCCTACTAATTCAATGAACTCACACATGTCACAGATTTGCCTTTTTATTTTGTCTGTAAAATCAGTTCACTACTGTAGCTTCTAGCTCTTTGATACAGTAAATATTGTCATGCAACATTGCGGAGTCCATGTATTTATTTTTTATTAAAAAAAGGACTTTGAGCTTGTCACACTATTTAATAAAGACTGTGATTTTTTGTTTATGAGCCATCAACAAAGTTCACAATCACAAGTTTTAATGTGATGACTTTGTTACAATTATATTATGAGTAAATACGCAATAACATGGAACTCAACATGAAAAGATGTTGATGAACTAGTGATTACAACAATAATGCAGATCATGTCAGAAAGGAATTCCTTTTCATGTTTTCTAACTTTTTTAATCATATTGAGTCTCGTTGAGATTAAGAATCACTCAATATTAATAATAAAAATATGTATATTACAGATTCTTCAGTGTATGTCATGGCTGCTCACTCTTGGGCAGACAGCTCCACCTGTAGGAGATGCGAGAAAAACAGAACACTGTTAATGCTAATTAGGTGGACTCTTACATGAAGCCTATAGCGTTTTCCTGAGCATATTTCTTACGGATAAAATTGTATCCTGTTATTTATTTTATGCAGAATGCCTACATATAACACTGCATTAGAAGGAAATACTTTACATATAGAATGCTAATGGAATGAAAAATACATGGATAGGGGAATTCAAACTGAGTCACATGACACTATGTCCTGAATTCCCCTGGAGTAACTGGTTTTGTTCACCACTAGATGGGAGTGGTGATTCAGGTTACAATCAATATTGCCACATCAATCTTGCCAATGCAAAACTAGCCAAATAAAATAAAACTGACAATGAAATGGATCCTCTCACTCTTTTGTTTTGGAAGAAACTGCCAAAGAAGTTGAAATAGTTTCTTCGCAGAAGAATTTGACATGCCCAGTATTGGAATAGAAGTAATAATGAATTAATGTTTCTGTCTATCAAATTTAAACCATGGCATCATTTGAAATTGCATACGGGTTAAAATTTTTATTTAGATTGGACTTTGGGAACGATTGTCGAATGAGTCATTGAACCAACATTTTACAGCAGTTAGCTCATATATAAGAGACAGACCTGACATTGTCTGGGACACATTCAAGGCTGTTATGTGACTCATGTGTTTTGGAAGCATACCTTCAGTTAGATAAGTGGCCACTTTCTTATAGGTTGATCCGAGGCGATCCTTCAGTCGGCCTTGCCATAGGAAAGGACTCTGTAATAATGATAGAAATGCATTTCATTGGTGTTCATTTACCTAAGGATAACTTGCCCTTTTTCCTCACAGCCTAAATCAGTGGTTCCCAATCAGGGGTTCAAGGACAGCTGGGGTTACATTACCTATTTACAGGGAGTACTAAAGACTCTCAATACTATAGACTTACAGGTGAAATACACCCGAGGGAGTACTTCAGGTGTAATCCAAAGTATGGGAACCACTATCCCATTGTATTTTTTTATGCGTTTATATGAACCTCATATTCTCACCACATACTAACACTCACACTGTGGCTCATAGTGATGCTAGGAAAATTGTACAGACAGAATTTAATGACAGAGTCCATTTCCCTATTTATGATATAATGGGCCATGATAATTGGGTTTGCAAAAATGCAGATTTGTTATATTCTATCCTTTATTTTAGGAAAAAAGGCATAATGGGTGCAAGTACTATAGCTCAGAATCAGCTTCACTATGCCTATTTTTATTAACCCTAAGAGCTGCCTTGGCAGTGACATAAGCATTGACATTTGAAGGCATTACAACCTACCACACTAAAGATACATTAAAGTCAACGTGGTTTCCCTAACCTTTTCATTAATGTTTACCTACCTTTTGTAGAAAGGTGCATTGAAAGTATAGAGAGCATAAGTTTTTACTACTTTGTACAAAATAATACAATTTAAAAAATTGACACTATTCCACTGCAACCATGGTACTGCCCTAGTATCTAAAAGTAACTATGATGGAAGTTTCATGTCATGGTAGTTTGCATTGTACTATTGTACGTCATACTGATTGACAGTTGATTAGCCAACAAATTAGCCTACAGATTATCCTACAAATGTATAGATGATAGTGTGTATGGTGATTAAGTCACTATAGCGGTATCTAGGTTTCTACCATGGCAGGAAAATACCATGATACTATTGAAAATACCATGTCTGTTTTCTAGCACTGGTAGTCATTAACACATCAAAAATGACCATGATATTTTTTTTATTGCTCTATCATGGTAATTTTTCAATTCTACAATTTGTAAATCATTTAGTTGGCAGCCCTATGTCGTAGTAGTATGGTAATAATTAATAATTCATTTTTTAAGTGCATGACAATAATATCATACTTGAAATGTTACATTTACATGACACTGATCTAATATACACTACCATTCAAAGATTTTGGGTCACTTATAAAGTTCCTTGTTTTTGAAAGAAAAACTTTTTTTTGTCCAAAATAACATCAAATTGATCAGAAATACATTGTAAACATTGTTAGTGTTGTAAATGACTAATGTAGCAGGAAACAGCTGATTTTTAATGGAATAACTACATAGACATACAGTGGCCCATTATCAGCAACTATCAGTCCTGTGTTCCAATGGCACACTGTGTTTGCTAATCCAAGTCTCATTTTAAAAGGCTAAATGATCATTAGAAAACCCTTTTGCACAGCTGAATTATGTTATGTTAATTACGTTAGCACAGCTGAAAACTGTTGTGCTGATTAAAGAAGAAATACAACTGGCCTTCTTTAGATTAGTTGAGTATCTGGAGCATCAGCAATTGTGGCTCATGAGTCTATTCTTGCTCTGAGAAATGAAGGCTATTCCATGCAAGAGCAAGACATTGCCATGAAAACTGAAGATCTCATACAACGCTCTGGACTATTCCCTACAAAGAACAGCGCAAACTGGCTCTAACCGGAATTGAAAGAGGAGTGGGAGGCCCCAGTGCACAACTGTGCAAGAGGACAAATACATTAGAGTATCTAGTTTGAGAAACATATGCCTCTCAGGTCCTCAACTGGCAGCTTCATTAAATTTTACCTGCAAAACACCAGTCTCAACGTCAGCAGTGAAGAGGCGACTCCGGGATGCCGGCCTTGTAGGCAGTGTTGCAAAGAAAAAGCCATATCTCAGACTGGCCAATAAAAAAAAGATTAAGATGGGCAAAAGAACACATACACAGGACAGAGGAAGATTGGAAAAAATTGTTATGGACAGACGAATCTAAGTTTGAGGTGTTTGGATCACAAAGAAAAACATTTGTGAGACGCAGGCCAAATGAAAAAATGTTGGAGGAGTGCTTGACGCAATCGGTCAATCATGGTGGAGGCAATGTGATGGTCTTGGGGTGCTTTGGTGGGGGTAAAGTAGGAGATTTTGATGAAAAAAGGGAACAAGGGATCTTGAAGAAGGACAGCTATCACTCCATTTTGCTACGCCATTCCATACCCTGTGGACGGTGCTTGATTGGAGCCAATTTCCTCCTACAACAGGACAATGATCCAAAGCACAGCTCCAAACTATACAAGAACTATTTAAGTTGAGCTGGTATTCTGTCTATAATGGAGTTTCCAGCACAGTCACCGTTGACCTTATGGTACGTAAGAAGTGCTCATCAAGCCAATCCAACTTCTGGGAGGTGCTTCGGTAAGCATGAGGTGAAATCTCTTCAGATTATCTCAACAAATTGACAACTAGAATGCCAAAGATCTGCAAGGCTGTAATTTCTGCAAATGGAGGATTCTTTGACAAAAGCAAAGTTTGAAGGGCACAATTATTATTTCAATTAAAAATCATCATTTCTAACTTTATCATTGACTGTATTTCCTATTCATTTCTCTATATGTCCTATTTAAACTAATTTCATGTATGTTTTCATGGAAAACAAGGACATTTCTAAATGACACCAAGCTTTTGAATTGTAGTGTGTACCGCGGTAGAAATTATGCAATCCTCTGTTTATTTGTATTTATAATGGCAGAACCATAGTAGTAACATCATACTTCAAGGATAAAATCATGGTCTATTGTGATGATTCAGACTCTGAAGTGGAAGTACTATAGTTGTGCCATGGTCAGTTTTTTTTTAACAGGTTTTCATGTACCTGTAGTGTCACTGTTGTCAACAATTTCATATCAGTGAATGCAGTTCCAAAATATTTAAGGCACTTTTAGACACAATCTGAAGACAACATTTGGCCCCTAACACATTACACACAAGCCTTGCAAGAAAATCTGTGTGTTACTTGGGTGGAAGTCTGTGGTGGTTGTAACTGAACTTTTAGGACTTTTTTTAACTCAAAATTGAACCTAGCCAGAACAAATGTAAAATTAGTTTTCATTACGAAAAATATAATCTGTGTTTCTTCTATTGGAACATATTATAATTATTTTTCTGAAATAGAAAATACTTTGTTTGGTCTAGACAAGTTTTTCTTTTCTGATATAACGGTCCATTGCCAGGCTAATTCAGCTGGCGGGCTAAAACAGAGATTTTTTTGATATGGCAACTGCTGTTCATCCTAAGGCATTTTTGCAAGTGTAATGAGTTGGATATTCAGACCTGCAACCTGTCAACTATGGGGTTTTAACAAATCTTTTTTGAGTTGTCCGTAAGTCTGTGAAAAAGAGTTAACAGATGTGTCATCTCTGCATTGCATTAATGGATTTGAATATCATGCAAGATTGACCGAAAATAATTATGTTTATTAATTGTACTTACCAGAGTACCTTCTTTTTTACAGCTGGAGAACTTTTTAAGTTATAGCTGGAGAAAACAACAACATCTGGGTGTAGAGAGAGAAGACAGATAAAGGCTCAGCAGAGACATAGGCAGATGGTATCACTGCAACAACACTTCTCCAGGTAATATACTGCAACTTCACATCCAATCTCCACTGGACCCCCAATACATAGCAGGTCCACTTTTCCCCTTCACTTATGTTTTAAGTCATTTAGCAGACAATCTTATCTAGTGTGACTTAAAGTATTGAGTGGATACATTTTTGTCCTAACCCCCGGTGAGAATCGAACCCACAACCCCCGGCATTACATACCTACAGTACACTTACCAAGTCAGCTTCAGGGGACCCTGTATATTTATAGTATGTGTGAAAGAATTATGCAATGTTACTTATAGGTTGCAATATCGAAACTCAAACCATACATTGCATACAATCTCCTTAAAAATATGAAAATCCCACAGCAAACTAGGCAGACCCCAGACAAGGCAACTGTCATAACCTATTCAACCATATCCAATACATCATAGTGATATTCCACATCAAGTCTATAAATCAATTTCGTATAAACCCTGGTCAGTTTACATTCTGTTGAACAGATGGGTATGGGACTGTCTTATGACAACATTGTTTCAATGAACAACACAAATCCAGACGTCAACACTTTTCTCTTAAACTTAATAAGAAGTTTCAGCCGTTAGCAGAAAGCCGCCACTGCATTAATTCTATCGATTGCCTTCTCAGCGCGTGACAAGGGAAAATAAGGCTGCTATTGCTGCATTCTGCCCTACCAACTGTTAGGTGGCAGGCATGCATGCTCCAGGGTCCGATCCCATCTGCATGTGCTCAGTGAGGTGTGAGATTGAGTCTGAATGATTTGTGTCTGTAAATGAACTCACCCCTGTTGTGCTCAAGACATTACACACAGCATTCAGAGGCTTGCCACTGAGAAAACCTAGAGCTCGGAAGATAATTCCACACTATGTCATTATCACATCATCAGGGGGATGTGTCAAATTGAAGTATGTTATTTATTTTAAGAATTTTACAGTATTTTAGTATTCCACATAAGGGCGTAACATTTATTGTATGATGTAAGTTGTATTTGTTCACCAGGCCCAGCTCCATGGGGGGGGCAAAGTCGGGCTTTGCCCCTCCAGATAGAATCTGTGCCCCCCAGGTTTTGTTTCCCCATGAACACTGCAAATGGTATATGAATTAGATATGCCCCCTGATTTATAAAAAATACCCCCTCAGTCATTTCATCCTGGAGCCGGGCCTGGTTCACACAATTGTTTGTTCAGTGAAGAAGTCTGAAATATTTTTCAGTTGGTGTCAAATAGTCCACAGTAAAGTTTTTCATTTTGTGCTAGGTTGATAATTTTAAGGCATTGCTAAACCCGTTTCCTGCTGTTTTGAAAATAAACATTCTACAATGTACGAAATACACAGTGGATAAAAAAAGTCTACACACCCCTGTTAAAATGCCAGGTTCTTGTGATGTAAAAGAATGAGACAAAGATAAATCATGTCAGAACTTTTTCCACCTTTAATGTGGCCTATAACGTGAACAATTCAATTGAAAAACAAACTGAAATCTTTGAGGGGGAAAAATAAAAAAACTCACAATAACCTGGTTGCATAAGTGTGCACACCCTTAAACTAATACTTTGTTGAAGCACCTTTTGATTTTATTACAGCACTCAGTCTTTTTGGGTAGAAGTCTATTAGCATGGCACATATTGACGTGGCAATATTTGCCCACTCTTCTTTGTAAAAGCGCTCCAAATCTGTCAGATTGCGAGGACATCTCCTGTGCACTGCCCTCTTCAGATCACCCCACAGATGTTCAATTGGATTCAGGTCTGGGCTCTGGCTGGGCCATTCCAAAACGTTAATG
>JACXGI010000317.1:93481-142161 GCA_016801175.1 Esox masquinongy
GGAATTATGGCCAAAAAGTTCAACCTTGGTTTCATCAGACCATAACACATTTTCCCACGTGCTTTTGGGAGACTTGATGTTTGTTTTTGCAAACTTCAGCCGGGCTTGGATGTTTTTCTTTGTAAGAAAAGGCTTCCGTCTTGCCACCCTACCCCATAGCCCATTCATATGAAGAATACGGGAGATTGTTGTCACATGTTGCACACAGCCAGTACTTGCCAGAAATTCCTGCAGTTCCTTTAATGTTGCTGTAGGCCTTTTGGAAGCCTCCCTGACCAGTTTTCTTCTCGTCTTTTCATCAATTTTGGAGGGACGTCCAGTTCTTGGTAATGTCTCTGGTGTGCCATATTTTCTCCACTTGATGATGACTGTCTTCACTGAGTTCCATGGTATACCTAATGCTTTGGAAATTCTTTTGTACCCTTCTCCTGACTGATATCTTTCAACAATGAGATCCCTCTGATGTATTGGAAGCTCTCTGCGGACCATGACTTTTGCTCTGAGATGCAACTAAGAAAATGTCAGGAAAATCCTACTAGAACAGCTGAACTTTATATGTGATTAATCAAAGTCACTTTAAATGATGGCAGGTGTGTAATGACTTCGATTTAACATGAGTTTGAATGTGATTGGTTAATTCTGAACACAACCACATCCCCGGTTATAAGAGGGTGGGCACACTTATGCAACCAGATTAGGTTGCATAAGTGTGGTTGTGTTCTTATTTTTTATTTTTCATTTTTCCCCCTCGAAGATTTCAGTTTGTTTTTCAATTGAATTGTTGACATTATAGGTCACATTAAAAGTGGAAAAAGTTCTGACATGATTTATCTTTGTCTCATTCTTTTACATCACAAGAACCTGGCATTTTCACAGGGGTGTGTAGACTTTTTATATCCAATGTATGTATGTTTATGTTTCCTTTAAAATAATTTAATGGAGAGTTATGGCTAGGATTGTACAGTTCAAATGATTGAAGCTTCTGAAATAGAAAGTAGGTCTATAATTTAGTTGATAAAAAAAATCATCAATAATGATATTTGTTACTAATGAGTACAATTTTAGAAAAGGATCGGAGAAAAGGAAAGTATATTGTTTGTGACTTTGTAAAGCACCGTACCACTCATGCTGGGATGAAACAATTATTATTATTATCACAGTAGCAAAATAAAAATGAAAAGCCACATGAAGTTGTGTTAATGAGCTGTTGGCCATATGTCGTCTGTCAGATGGAAGTGGAACCAGAATGCTGTGAACAGTGGAGAAAATTCAATGCGTAACGATACCTTTCCGCTAACTATCTAATTAAAGAATGCAACATCCACTGTCACCTTTTGAAATAACACACTCTGATATGTGCTTTAAACCACTCTAATGATTTTATTTCAAATGAAAAAATAAATAATAATGTCTGAGCCCAGCAAACTGAAGATTTACAGGTGTTTTCCTGTACATCAGGATGTCCACTGGAGACACCACTGCACCAACCTAGGCCACTACTCTGAAATAGTAAATATTGTCCCTTTTCATGATCTGAATACCGAGAGTGACACTAGATCAGCACTCGTAGTTTAGCAGACCTTTTAATTGTAAATGCATATTGATGCAGAAGTACGCAGCATATGCAAAGAATAGGTGAAGTGATGGAGAATAACCCTGTTATCAGTATCTCCCAGGGTTAATTAGCCCTAAGAAAGCTGAAATAAAGCATTGAATTTCTGATTGTCGTTGCTACCATACTGAAAAATGTATGCAAGAGCGCTTGGTTATGCGGAGGATGAAAGAACTGATCAGGGGATGAAATCGGTTTAAATCCCAAGTGCATTATTTCATTTCCCAGTTTATATGATTTTAATTTCTGTTTCTTAATGTCCTATTAATACAAATACCTTGTGTGTATACAGAAATGTGAGAAATATAGGAAGCTTGTAATGTATTACGGAGCATTTTGTTAGAATGGTGTTTATTTTCAAAACCTAAATATAACATTTTCTAAATGTCAAATTGTATTGAAAGGTCAAACTGAATTCGGGTGAACATCAATGTAATATAATGTTCAACCTAAAACAAACGTTCTTCATACTTAAAGCAAAAATACTTACTTGGAAATTGTGAAATTTTAAACATTGTGCAACAATGTGGGAATTCTCTCTGTAACCTTTTTGAATATAACAAGAATATTTTTGCAATATCCCAGGCAACTCCCTTAATTTAATGAAATGCTTTGGGAATCTGTACAAAATGTGGGCCTTCTGTCAACATTCTTAATGCATAATGTGGTGGAAATGAGCATATTTTATGTGCATGCAGTCTCTAAGTATAGAAAAATGTGCTTTTTATTTTGGCTTTTTACTCCGAAAGTTTTTATGTATTCTTTTTTTAATTTATACTATACTTAGGCAGGGAAAGTCTCAATGAGGCCGAAGTCTCATTTGTAAGTGAACCCTACAATGAAGGAATAATAAAAAGAAAACACATTTAAAAAGAACTAAAATTATCAACATAATACAGATTATGTAAAACAATTACATTTTACATAACTAAAATCACAAATAAATCTTTTGAAGCGCCCTAGTGACACCAGCACATACACTACCGTTTAAAAGTTGGGGTCACTTAGGAATTTCCTTGTCTTCCCTGAAAACATACATGAAATGAATAGAAAATATAGTCATTGACAAAGTGAGAAGTAATGATTTTTATTTGAAATAATAATTGTGTTCTTCAAACTTTGCTTTCGTCACCAAAACCTCCCTTTGCAGCAATTACAACCTTGGAGACGTTTGTCATTCTATTTGTAAATTTGTTGAGGTAATCTGACGAGATTTCACCCCATGCTTCCTGAAGCACCTCCCACAAGTTGGATTGGCTTGATGGGCCCTTCTTATGTAGGTCAAGCTGCTCCCACGAGAGCGCAATAGGGTTGAGATCCAGTGATTATGCTGGACACTCCATTATAGACAGAATACCAGCTGACTGCTTCTTCCCTAAATAGTTCTTGCATAGTTTGGAGGAAATAGTTCTTGTTGAAAGAGGAAATTGGCTCCAATCAAGCGCTGTCCACAGGGAATGGCATGACGTTGCAAAATGTAATGATAGCCTTTCTTCTTCAAGATCCCTTTTACCTTGTACAAATCTCCCACTTTACCACCACCAAAGCACCCCCGGACCATCACATTGCCTCCACCATGCTTGACAGATGGCATCAAACACTCCTCCAGCATCTATTTATTTTGTACGAACACCAAAAACTTATATTTGTCTGTCCAAAACACTTTTTTCCAATCTTCCAGTGTCCAGTGTCTGTTCTTTTGTCTATCATAATCTTTTCTTGTTATTGGCCAGTATGAGATATGGCTTTTTCTTTGCAACTCTTCCTACAAGGCCAGCATCCCGGAGTCGCCTCTTCACTGTTGACGTTGAGACTGGTGTTTTGTGGGTGCTATATAATGAAGCTGCCAGTTGAGGATTTGTGAGGCGTCTGTTTCTCAAACTAGACATTAATGTGTTTGTCCTCTTGCTCAGTTGTGCACCGGGGCCTCCCACTCCTCTTTCTATTCTGGTTAGAGCCAGTTTGCTCTGTTCTGTGACGGGAGTAGTACACATCGTTGTACAATATCTTCAGTTTCTTGGACATTTCTTACATGGAATTGCATTCATTTCTCAGAACAAGAATAGAGTAATGAGTTTCAGAAGAAAGTTCTTTGTTTCTTGCCATTTTGAGCCTGTAATCGAACCCACAAACTAGTCTAAAGAAGGCCAGTTTTATTTTCTTTAATCAGCACAACAATTTTCAGCTGTGTTAACATAATTACAAAAGGGTTTTCTAATTATCAATTAGACTTTTATAATGATACTCTTGGATTAGCAAAAACAACGTGCCATTGGAACACAGGAGTGATAGTTGCTGATAATGGGCCTCTGTGCGCCTATGTAGATATTCCATTGCCACAGTGACATTTTTAATGATTTCTAAACTGTTGAGTAGGGAGATAAAATCAGCAGCGAAGGTATAGCTGGCAAATCTATCAACATGGATTTTAAAATCACCAACAAGCAATACATTGGAAGACATGAAACACACAGAGGTCAGTACAATAGTTCTGTAAGTAAGAAGACGGATGGTTTTGGTTGTCTACAGTATAAATGGTTAAGAAGATCACCGGTTGGGGACCAGAGAGTTTAACAGCAAGGCATTCAAATGAAGTGTGATGAGGTATACTAACCGATTTAAATTTGAGCTTGTAATGAAACTGTACAGCAACTCGGCCCCCACGCCCTGTAAAGCGAGGTTGACTGATGTAAGGGTAACCGGGCAGGATTGCTTGATTGAGATGACAAAACTCATTAGGCTGTTGCCAAGTTTCTGTGAGGAACATTATGTCCAGCCTTTTGTCCGTGATAAACACATTTAAAAGTAGGGCTTTGTTAGAGAGAGACCGGATATTGAGCAGTGCAAGTTTAAAACTTTTGCTGAGATTCACAAAGGTCGACGCCATACTAACCGGGCGGAGGACACTATGCTTAATGGCAACCCGGCAATTACGAGGGACAGGACAGTGGTTAAACCAGAAAGAAGGGATAGCAGAAGTCTTACTTTGTGTGACATTTCGATGAGAGCCACAGTGAATATATCTTAGTCTGCGGAGAATGTTGGTGTGAGCAAACAGGTCCGGTGGAGCGTAGTTTGTAGTAGAGGAGTTTGTATATCCATGCATTCATAGTAGGCACGGTGAAAGGGCAATTGCAGGAGATTGTCTCTGTTAGGCCAGCAACTGGCAGACCCTCCAGGGAGAGAACATCACGGCACACCCGAGCAGCAGCAAAGAGCCACTCCTGAGCTCCGACCCAGGCCTGCAGTGAAGACCCAGTGGGACGGTGGAACTCTATTATTCCAAGCCAGATTGACTGAAATGTAAATGATTCTCAGAAACAGAGTTAAAAGACAACAAATGGACATTAGTTAACAATTCCATTGATCCAAAAATATTCCCCAGATACAGAAGCCAACTGCATCAGCATGCTCCCTATAACAGAAGATATGGATTTTAAATGGGCTGTTGTAAAACTTGACTATTTTTGAGTGGCTGATACAGACCTTTTACATTCCAGTAAGTAGACCCCTCTTTTATGTGCAGTCTTGCATTGCGTGTGTTCCAATAGAGAAATATATTTATAAAATGGGAAATACATTTTTAGAGACAGATGGAACCTTTTTGCAGAAAGTAGAATGGCTCAGCAGATATTGTGTTACCATTTTTCAGACATATTTTAGTGAGTTGAAATAAGATAATAAATACCATTCCACTTCACATTTAAGTGACACCCCCCTGTTCCATACCTTTTTCTCACCTAGGATGAGATCCAATAAATGCCTGCAAAACAGAACAGCATTCCACTCAATTGGCAGGGGATATATGATGCATAAAAGATGATGCTGAATTTGGTGGCTAAGCATATTGGTGATTGTTGATAGTGTTGGGGGTAATAGTGTTACAGTAGTCAGAATACTTTTTAACAGTAACGAGTAACATAACGCGTTAGTTATTTAAGTAATCCCTTACTAGTTAATTTTTCAAATAAATGACGTGCTACTCAATTTCCCTCAGTGCAACCAATGTAGCTTTTCACAGTGTTTATTTTTTCCAGTAGCAAATGACAGCAAAAAGATGCAAAGATGGCAGCACCAGCACTACTAATGAAACGCCTACCAAAGCCACTCGCACAACTCCCATTCATTTCAAATCAATATGTAGCGTCCACAAGTGATTAGTGCACCGGAAGGCTGAGCTGTGTGATTCATGCTTGGGAAGCAGTTTACTATTTCAACTACGTCACTGTTACCCTCAGCTATAACCAATCACCAGAGTTGCTGTTATGTTCTGCTGGAATCTCTTGCTTGTTGGACAACCAGAGTTTGACCCCAAATCATCCTCTCTTGAACAATCAAAGTTGATTGCAAATGAACATCTAAATACATGTTGTTTCTAAATGTGATTATTGTCAATCATTTCAAAACGGATATAGTAATTATTCATCTCTTAATAAAGTAATGAAACATTAATGGTTTATGCACATTATTGCAAAGAGATTTCAAATTGCAGTGTGCCTAACGTTTTCTTTTTTGAGAAGGCATGTTTATCAGTGTATAAGGCTACGGCTGTATTTTTTTGTTGTTGTTCATTGTTCACTGCAATGGATCTATCTAGTATTAAAGTCTGTACATATAGGTGGTTGGATAAACTAGGCCTGAAAATGTGGAGGCACTTGCAATACAAAATAATTTATTGATTTAAGAGATTCTTAATTAAAGAACTAAACGCAAATATTGTTTCTTATTATGGTGTATGATTTCTTGAGATAATAGGATTAGTCACTCTTCCTGTGTAATGATAAATGATTGATAATGTTATATGCTGGTGGCTTGCCTCTTAAGCCAGGCCTAGAATGTCGTTAGTTATGGGGAATACCAGACTTCCAAGGAGGCCAGACAAGATAGGAGGTGTGACCTCGCAAGACTTGCTGGTGACTAGGGGTGGGACGATATGAGAATTTCATGCCACGATTATCCTGGCCAAAATTATCCTGATTTACGATTTTATCCTGATTAATAACAATACCAATAACAACTCTGGTTTCTAGCTCAAAACGGTTGATCGGATATCGGACATAAATATTGTGTTCTTGTGCATTTAAAAAGCCATTACCTTAAAATAATATCAACGAAGGTTTTTAAGAATTAACTAATACATAATAACATGTAAATCTGTATGGTTGCCAGCTTCATTGACAATACATTGCAGAGGATGCTATGTGGCATTTAGAATTGCCATTTGTACCGCCTTTGCCTTCATTGCACATCTATACATCTGCATGTCACATCTGTAACATAATTTATACTTAAATACATGTACATTTTCTGCCCTCTTCTTTTCACACTTCTTGTTAGATGCTAACTGCATTTCGTTGTACTGTACTAGTACTTGTTCAATGACAATAAAGTTGAATCTAATCTAAAAATATATATATTGAGATATGCGCTCCACCAGTTAAATAAAACAAGTAGTTAGGAACACTTTGGTGACTGGCAAGAGATTTTTCAAGTCACTTATCTGAGAATCAGGGGTGAAAATAGATTTAATTTCTTACCGGTACTGACCTGTGGGCCTATGCACTTCCGTGCACATTTTATGTACCTTATTAGCTATGGATAGGCCTATTTGATGTGTCGATTCTTTATAATAACTTTATAATTCACTATAATAGCTCCCCATTGTGTTGTGCGCATCATGTATTCTGCAGATCATGCAGGTCGACAATGTTACTTTGGCCTGCGAAAATGATATTCTATTTGTCTTCTCTTGTCATTTTCAGTAGGAAAGCGTTTCCAATTAGCCTACAATAAAAAACAAAATTATAATTAGAAAATCGAAAGAGATGTGTTCATAATGAATATCCTATTCATATTTTCTAAAATTTGCAGTTTGTTAACAGGTTTTTTCTGCATGCATCGTAGCTGCATGTCTTCTAGGATATCATTGGTTTGAGCTCAACACTGTTTCAACTGCTTATTTTCCATGGTAATGGAATGGACAGGTATTTGCATATAGATGGAAGTGTAGACGTGATCAGAACCTTTTTTTGTAGACTACTAATGCCGCGTTTACGCTGATGCCTTACCCCGGTAAGTGTAGTGGTTAGACTAGTACTGTTGTAAAGGAATTGGAAAACTAGTTTATTCTTTATATCATTACAATACAATCCCAACTCATAACGACATTTCATTTCGATTTTTATTGTAATTGACAAAATTCTTCTATTTACGCTACCAGAGTCATTCGGCTTCATTGACTATACATTGCAGAGGATGTTTAGTGGCGTAGTCCAACGTGAGATGAGATGTGCGCTCCACTTGTAAAATAAAACAAGCAGTCAGGAAAACTTCTGCGACTGGCAGAACTTTTTCAAGTCACTCGTGAGGATTATCCCGATTTACGATTATCCTGATTATGGAATTTCTCCACGATTTCGTAATCGTGAGTATTTTCCATCGCAATTAGTACTAAAATCGTCTATCGTCCCATCCCTACTGGTGACTGACACTGACTATGGCAATACCTGCCTATGTAATTATACGATAACCCATTAAATGTCTGCCTTCTGGGTATAAGTGTCCAACGTGAATATTGAATCAAAGGACTTATCTTAAAGTAACTAAGTGACTAAGCCTTTCTACTGCAAGTAACTATGTAACTTAACTAGTTACTTCATGGGAACCGTACCTACTAACTGTAATTATTTACTTTTAAGTAAGTAACATTCCCCAACACTCATTGTTGAGTACTCATTAAGAATAGCATATTTCCCAATTCTAAAGATACCCAACTGTTCTCTCTTCTACAAAGTTTTTTTTATTACTGCTCAAGTGAGCCACAACTGAGCAAGCCAAATCGATAATTTAGACATGCATTAAATATTTTACACTATAGCGCGTGTACCTCTAATTCAATGTCAGAAAAACAGTTTACCACAGACTTAATGCAATGGTTTTGACAATATATGGTTAACTAGGAATTAATTTGAATAGTTTGTGCAATGAAAACTGAGGTACATATGAGAACTGTTTCTTTGCAATATTTATAAATCAGGCCCCAGGTGTACATTTCAGATAAGAGTTGACCTGTTTTAGTTGTTTGCCTGCATTTCTCACAAAATATTACTTATTGAAGACAGTTACATAATTCTTCACAAGGTAATATAAGTAGAATCACATTATTGAACTTTGCCTGTTATTGTGCCATATAACTTCAAAAAAGGCATGCTTTAAGTGAGTAGAATTCCTTGTCAATTGGGTTCTATATTGTTTGACGGCAAGGTAGCAGTTTGTAAGGCTCAAGTTTTTAATGAATGCAGCTCTCTAGCAATTGTTTTCAAGCACAAGCAAAAGTCTTAAAATAATATGAATGTACCCACACAAAGGTTTTGTTTCCCGACTAATGTAAATAAGATGTAGGCCTACAGAAAGTTTAGGTGATTTGATCTAGTCAAGGCAGATAAGAATAACTGCTGTACGGACTATTTTCAGATAATGACATACTGTGTAGTGGACACATCTTGCCATGACATTTTTACAATATACAATTTAGAAGACACTTTTATCCATAGTAATTCACAGTCATACAACCATAAATCCTACATGGACATTGATGGTTCCAGGCATGACTTCTGAGGTCCCTGTATCACCTAAGGATTATATTTCATTCGGAACTGCTGCTAGACGACCTAACAATTGAAAATGCCTGAGAGCCTTTTAGTGAACAATCACTTTAAAGCATGCAACAAAACATCATCTCACTTTAGTTACCATTATGACAAGTGACTCTCCTACGTAATAGGTATTTTTCTGGGGAGCTTCTCGTATCCAGATACACTCCGGTGTTTTGGCAAGCAGTGGCTGCTCTTTAATGAAAACCTTGAAGAGCAAGGGCCAGATTTGTGCTGTGAGTTCCTCTAAGTCTCTGTATGCCTCGGATTAGTTGGGCTATAGCAGTTAGGGTCTGCCTTTGGAGTAGACGGTGAAAGAGGTCACTTTACTTCTGTCTGTAAATCTAGGCCATCCATTCACATATTGTGTGCAGGAGAAGGGGGAGGTTTTGATATCTATAGCCTTTGACAATTGTTATGGTGTAGCAACAAACCCTTTAGTGATCGGGTGAGTATACTTTTGTTTGTGCCTTCAGTGGAGAAAATCTAGATGACCACGGAAAAGTAAAATCCACAGGCATATATGTGATCAATAACTCTAAACTAAGCACCCACGCATTTACAGACACACAGTTGTGCATACGTGAATGTTGCAAACGTAAACTAAATGCTTCACAATCAAAAATGTTATGTGTTATGCTTGTGGTATGATCCAAAGTTTAAGTGGTCCCAGCCACCCAATAAGTATTGAACAATGCCTGCAGTTTTGAACACTTTTCTTGAACCAGGGACCATGTTTTGAAAATAGTGAACAACAGCAATTAATATAGTGCCTTGATAAAGTACCAAAGACCCCTACCAATTCCCTCATATTATTGAATTACAAATGGTTACTGTGCATTAAAATTCTGTTCAATTAATTCTTAAGCTCAAAATCTATTATTGTTAGATACAATTGGTTTATGTAGAGAAATATTTTTAACAAAAACACTGAAATGTTGCTTGCATATCTATTCAACCTCCACACATATAATATTTCATAGAGCTACCTTTGACTGCAATGCTAGCATTAAGTCGTATGATATGAGAATGTACTTTGTGCTTTGCACAGTGTATGGGTGACTTTGGCCCATTCTCGGATGATTTGTCCAGTTGGTTCAGGTTTTTTGGATGACTAATTGTGAAGTGAAATTTTAAAATAGTGCCACAATGGCATTTAGATCAGGCCACTGTAGGACATTGACATATTTGTTCATGAGCCACTCTAATGTTGCTTTGGCCTGGTGCTTGGATCCTTTTCTGTTTTTCAGCACAAGGAAGCAGGTTCTCCTGATGAATTTCCTATATGTAGCTTCATACATTATTTCTTCAATTTCAACAAGATGCCCAGTCCATTTTGTTGAGAAGCATCACCACAGCATAATGCTGCCACCACCATTCCTCATTAACGGGTTTTGCTCACAAGTCTTGTTTAAGCGGTGAGTTTTGTGGGGCAACCTTTTCTTGGCAGTGCTTGGGTGGTGAGATGCACTTTCCACTTCTTGATTATGGATCCAGCTGTGCTCACTGGGATATCAAGACTATTGAATATAATTTTGTACCCTTTTCCTATCTATACTTATGAGATTCATTTTCCTTCAGATTCACAGCCTGATCAACTATCCCTCAACAGCAGTTTTTTTCTTTCTTTCCAGAAAATGTGAAAGATACTTTCAGGTTTCAGAGGTGGAGGCCGATAGTAAGGTAATAGTACCCCTTTTAGGCCAATTTCTTTCATCTGTGTAAACTACGAGATTCCACTGCACATGAGGGGATTAATTGCATGACCTTTTGAAGTTAATTTTGATTAATTGCACATTTTATGTGCTCAATTTTGGCCCTAAATAAACAGTTCCTTTTTTAAGAATAGAAGTGTAATTTAGATTCCATCCCCCAAAAATCATCAAAACAAAAGCTAGCAAGTTGGTATTGTTATTGTCTTCATACTCCTAATTTACAAGACTATTTTTGCTGATGGTTGTGTTTGGACCAGGTACTTTCCAAGTAGAGGCTACTGTAAATATCTGCTACAATAACATTAGCTTTTACTTGGGGCAACCAGGAAGGCAAAAGGGTTATTTTGTTTAGTTCATTATCTATTCAGCAGCTGGATGCCTCTTGCTACAATGCTTGTCCTCTCTCTATGGCAAGCGTCAGCAATGGAATGGACAAACAAGTAAAAGAATGTTGAGATGTAGAGAGCATTCGAAAAGTAGTAAGTATTTTTCCACGTTATGTTGCATGTGTGATTCTAAAATGGATGAAATTGTTCTCTGCAGAGAATCTCTGTAGTCCTGGAAACATTCAATGCTCTAGCAATTTTTTATAACCTCTGCCTGATCAACGCCTCAACACAATTCTCTTCTGAAGATCTTTGGTGATCGTTCAAGATTGTATGTGTGCCTATTCGAACATAGTGAAAGAGTGAAATAATGCCTGCTGTGTATACAGTGCTGCTTTGAAGTATGTGCATAGTTTTTTGTGTTCACAATTAAATATTTTTTTAATCAGAACCAATTCAATATGTTCATTTATGTGAAATAATGCTTGTACGTAAAAATACTACATTAACCCTTAAGTTATGTTAGGGTCAAATTGACCCGTTTTAAGACTTTGATAGGTCTGAAATACTGTTTAGGTTATTTTGATCTGCATGAAACTTGATGATATCCTCAAGATTGTGTTTATGAACATATAAAACGAAAGGAGACCAAATTTAACATTTTCAAGGGCCTCTAAAAAAGTTACATTTGTAATGTTTGCTTGTTGAAAATTCTGCTGAGTGCAGATATAGGGGAGAAACTCAAAACAGAAACACCTCAAAACTGTATTAATACACCTTAATACACCTCAAAGGTTCGTGTTTGTTGCAGTACTTCTTTACCAGGTCGTATGAGGTAAAGCATTGTCACATGTTAGAGATATTTCACCCATTGAGACCCTTTGTAATGTCTAACATCACACACACTAAAAGTTAAACCACCCCTCACCTTTCACAGACACAAGCTATTATTACTGTATCTTTGTTGCTATTAGAACTAAACTTTTCTCGTGGGAAAGGCTTTGTTGTGTAGTGTGTGGAAGGACCCAGGACGTACTGTTCATAACCTTCTTGTGGTGATGTCACTTATAGGGCTTGCTAAGGACCCTTTCCATATGTTATTTTGCAGACTACAAGTCCAAAAATGAATCAGCAGCTAGCTTGTGGGATACAAAGACAGGGATAGAAATATTCCATGCAACTTTGTCACTTGAGCGATTTGAGATTGTATATTCTCCAGAGTAGTTCACTTCGATTACTGTGACACAAGACCAGCACGTCGTGTGAGAGCCTTCCCAAAAAAACTAGCCTCTGTGAACATCATCATGGCTTACTGTGCAGAGATGACCAGCCCTGCTCCATCTGATTCCCTAACTTTCGGTATGTGTGTAACATGTTTTGACCTGAAACATTGATGTTGTCACTATGATCATAATATCTAGACATATTATTAAGCAGGACATTGTCTAGAACATTAAAAAGTATTGGTTCATTTAGGGCCAGACGTCCCGGTTTCCCCAGGATTGTCCTGGTTTCAAGCTGGGTGTCCCGTGTCCCGACAAATATTTGTAAAACACTAAAATGTCCCGGATTCTGACATTCACTACCAAATTGTCCTGGTTTTCACCACAATTAAAACAATAATAATACTTTAATGTTTCCACATAGGAGGCGGAGCCAAACAAACAACTGTGTAGAACTGCGTACTGTAGCAAAGCAACAGTTCTCATCAAAGCTCAAAGTGCCCCCCAGCTCTGCCAACCACAAGCACGCATGATGACCAACATGCCTGTATAAGCACATACATGTGCACGTGCATTAACGTGCGGTTACACAAGGGTCCCGGTTTGGGGGTTTGAATAATGTGGTCACCCTAGGTTAATTTTGTCCATCAGAGCAAATAGAGATACATTTCTGTATTTGGGATAAAAAACGAGTGTTTGTCATATGGTAAATGTGGTCTAAATGTACTATATAATAAAATAAAACTAGTAAATGTTATAATTTGTAATGAGTAATGGGTTGGTTATGGATGTCAAACATTTGTTGGGCGCTAAAATGTCAATAGTGAGTACTGGGTTGTGATTTAACACCCCGGGTCAATTTGACCCGCTAACATACAGTAATTAGTGTAACCAAAATGTTAACATAACACAAGGGTTAAAATAGCAATTAGTGCAGATGCAAAAATAGGTTAACCCCAAGTTGAGTTGGTTAAATCAAGTACTGTAGGTAAGTGGAATCAGGTGGGTTAATAATTGAGTACTAATTGAACCCATCAAAGGATGGATGTTTAGTAAATAGTTTTGGGTAAGGCTATATAACCATCTCTCAAAGATTTGAGCTCCCTCACTCCACCATGAGGCAAATAATTTACAAATGGCAAGCATTTAACAACAGCAACTCAGCCCACAAGTTGACGCCCTATCCAAAATATCCCCAAGAGCTACAAAAAAATAATAAATCAGGTAAATGCCAACTCAAAAGTAACATCTGGGGATCTGAAGATATCCCTTGCTGCATTTCAATAAGTAGAACACAAAATCGAAATGGCGGGTTGGATGGAAGGGTTGCTAGGGAGAAGCTTTTGTCAAAGAAAAACCAATCTGCCCATCTTAAATTTGTCAGAGACCACCAAGGTTTTCTGGATGTTCATTCTCTGGACAGATGAGGCCAAAATGTTTCTATTTGGTCACAATCAAAACCGCTATATTTGGCTAAAATGCATCACTGCCTACAACCATAAGAGTCCCAACAGTCAAGCATGGTGGTGGGAATGTCAAGATCTGGGGCTGCTTTTCATCATCTGGACTTGGTCAACTGCACCTCATCAAGGAAACCATTAATTCTGAGGTATACAAGTATATTCTTGAACAGAATGTCAAACCTTCCGTCAAGGAGCTAAAGCTGGGCCAAGAATGAGTCTTCCAACAAGACAACAACTCAAAGCATTCAAGCAAATCTACCAAAGTATTCCTTAAGAGAAAGAAGATTTGTTTTTTGTACTGGCCAAGTCAAAGTCCTGACCTTAATCCAATCGAGAAGCTGTGGCAGGACCTGAAGAGAGCACTACATGGCAAACACCCCTCAAACCTCACTCAGTTGGCTGAGTTCTATAAGGAGCAGTGGGCCAAAATCCCTCAAAAAAGATGTCAATGATTGATTAGTGGCTATAGGACACGCTTACTCCATGTTATCGCTGCCAGTGGAGGAGACAAAAACTGTTGAATAAAGGGGTTCACATATTTTTGCACAAATGAAATCTAAGTTGTTGTTAAACAAACATTGAAAATATATCTTATGTTTTTGTTGGTTTGTCCTTAATTTGGAATGCATTATGAATTTGGGATTAGATAAGGATTTTATGAGTTTATTTTAATATTTAATACAAAAATAATGACCATCCCTGTAGGGTTCACATACTTTCAAGCAGCGCTGTGCGTGTATGTGTGGACAGTACCAGTCAGAAGTAACCCACGGGTATGTGTACAAACTTTTGACTGGTACTGTATGTTTGTGTGCCAATGCTATTTCCAATGTTTATAAGTGATCTTATGATTTCACTATATATGCAGGATGGAATAGCTAGGGCAGAAAATATTTCAATCTCTAAGTTCATTTGTGGATTAATAGAGAAAACCCAACTGCAATTAAACAGTGCTGTTTACTATAACGTTGCTATCTAACTTTCCATTCCATCTGTGTGACTGTTGTCAAGCTATGTGTTTGTGTAAATGTGTTTCTGCTTTTACATGTACTTTTTCTGTCAGTCTGTCCCTTTGTCGTCTGTCTGTCTGTGGAACACAACAATGTAATGTACTTCAGACTAATTTCAGTAATCCATGAAAACAAAGACACTATTGTATTGTTATCTGCAATTGGCATCTTAATAACTGTTCCATGGTTTGTCATGCCTGCTTCTTAAAGGACATAGTAGAACAGGGCCTCATTTCTTAGTCCTACTATTTTGTCAGCTTGTTTAGGGTATTTTATTCCCAACTCCATCTGTGCTGTGGTGCTACATTTAGCTAAAAGCTACTGATGAACTAATCAAGAGTGAAGGCATTTGGATAAGGTTATTCAACTATTGCAGTATTTATTCTCTCTGACTAATGAAAGACTTATTCAGACCTTGTATACCAGGTGTGGAAAATTAACTTCCAGGCACAAACAAAAAGCTGACATTTTGGTCTCTCCAGAACCAGAGTTAAACAGCCTAATATCAAATGCTGCAGGCATTCTACATGAGGAAGGTAGTTGTAGGACAGAGACAGAGGAAAGAGGGAAATACTCCTAACTTTCCTCCCTTCCAGACCCAGAGTAATGGTACAGGATTGCCAGAGAGACGGGGCCTTCTTGTTAGTGAATAGCCAGACAGAGGGTGGAACATGTATTTTTTCCGATCCCGGGAGCACTCAGGCTCACATTATTCCTCACTGGCCTATATAAAGAGGCCAGAGACCCACTTTTCCCAAATGCCCACTAATACGCACGGAATGCTAACTGACTCCCGGCAACAGTATGGATCTGAGGAATATGTGTACCATGTTTGTGGCATTGTATAGAGGGAACAACAACAACCCTGACATCACATGGAAAAACAGCATGGGGTGAGTGGCTGACTGTGAGAAGATAAGTTTAAAATAAGTGTTTATTAAGACTGAAGTTCAACCATAGTTCTATTTAAGAACATGTAATTTAACATGGATTGCAATGTATGATGTGAGACAGAACATTGATGTATTGAGACCATGAGCTCATGAATGAGACATTGCTGTGATATACTGGTTCTATATGGGTTTGAAGAAGGGGTCTGACAGGAGATTACATGACATGAGTAGAAATAAATGGGAACAACATTTATGCAGGTATATGGTATTTTAAATGTGCCAAAGCTGAGATGAAGTGAGACCAGTTTGCCAGATCAAATGAGAATGTGATATTTTGTCAGATGAAGCACCGGGCTGCAAATAGTAGCCAGGTGGTCAGCATCAGTGAAACTGGAGTGTCTGGTGTGTCCAGCATACAGGTTGGTCAAGCTCTGATGAGAGAGTCTGTTGCTAAATGTCATAAAACGTCATTAACCAGGGAGAGCAATATGTCCTTTTTTGTTTTTTTGATAAAATACACTCATTATGTAAATGTACAAGCTAAGCAATCACAGTGTGTCACACAGGGAATCAGTTGTTTTTACTACCATTCCCTGGTAACTATATATATAGGTAGTTGAAAGTACTATGAAAATACAACTGTGTGTTTTAGTTGTTAATGTATTTGGTTACTTTCCGCTGTTATTTTACTAAAGGTCTAGTTTTTATCTAGTAAAAGGCAATAGCATTTTATTTCTAGTCAAGCATAAGCGGGTGCCCCAATTGTTCATTTGCCAGGTGGGTTTCATGTCAGAGCTAGTGTTAATTTCCTATACCCAAGTCTCAAAGAGTTGACTGGCAAGACTGCCTAGGGCCTGGTGGTCACATTCAGCTGGGCAGAATATCTGTGCCAGAACAGTTGCAATGCAAATGACCAGGTAAAATGTCACTGAGTATGGCATTATGTGAAATGCGGTCAGTGTCTCTCAAGCATCTAAGGGAAAGCAATTACAAATCAGTAAACAATGATCTGCCAGTTTAATGAGGACTAAGCGCAAATGTCAGCTAGCATGATGGTCGTTTGCAAAGGTTACTAACTGATAGGCAGAATGTTCACCAGCAGAGAGATCTAAAACTTGGAGAGAATTTGGAGTCAAGACATGTTGGAGATACCCATGCTCTCATTCTTGGTCTCTTCTCAGGCTAAAGAGTTCAAAATGTCCTCACACTCACAACCATAACGATGAATAATAAAAAATAAGGAGACAGAGATGCAAAAAAGAGCTTAAATTCAATCCACACTCAAAGATTACAAAAGGCGTAGGTGCTAAACATAACCATAACAACAAAAATGAAATGGAACATACTTTTCGGCTTCATTTCTCTTCCACAATGCTCTACAAACAAATTATAGAGAACACGCTCAAAGTAGAAACCCGGTACAAGCAAGATACAAGCAAAAGGGCAATCAAAGGTATATTCACAGAGAGCATGCCACAGAATGTGAAATGTGTTCTTTAAAGGCTAGACTTTTTTTAAGGCTAATAGATGTTTGGATAATGTGTTTAAAGATGACACATGTATAATGCTAACATAATAGTAACATCAGGTCTTAAGTCATGCCTTAAATGCTTTAGAAAAAAGAGTTGCTTTGATGTGTTTTTTTGAAACACTATCCAGAAAGCATCTCTAAAACACATTTAATACTGTACTTCTTGTACAATACTGTTTTCTTATCCTATATTGTTGCTTGAACCTGGGTCATTGTTAAGCACCAAATGAAAGAAAACTCACTGAAACAGTGAGACTTGTCTAATAAGAAAGTTAAATTTTCTTTTTAAAAATGTTTTCTGTTGTGTGCTGTAATTAAACTTGAATAGTTTGAAACTGCCTTGACTTGGGGTTTGTTCTAATTGTCCTGTGTTCTGTGTGTCTGCAGCATGGAGGAGACAGTGAGTAGTCTGCTACAGAACCAGGACAAAATGGAGAGCCCTAGTGTGGATCCACTCGACCTCATGAAGGCCTACAAGGTACAACAGTGACCAGATTGGTTTACTTGCTAAATGCTGCTACTTGCATCATAAAAATATTTCCTGAAACAAGTATTCAGGTACACCTTCCGGAGTCTGTAGTGGACAATGATGAAAGGCTGTAAACAACTCATATCATTATATTTTAAATTAACTGTTTGAAGTTCACTGACATTGGCAGCAATATCTTACTGTTTGTCATATAAACAGTAGTGTGTGAGTAGCAAATCCAGAAGCGACAGGAAGAGTGGCAGCCCTCAGGCAAGATTCGATCAAATCTCCTGATGAATGTCATACAGCTGATTAGACTAGTCATGCATTTTGACACCAATGCAGTGACAGCCAGGAATAAGTACTGTAGGTCAACTGCGTGACACCACAATGAGTACACAAACCAACTGTTTCTTACAGAAGTCACAAAAATCATATGCTAACCATAGTAAAAAAAAAGGTAGCAGTTCGGCACCTCTAGTAAAATTATTAGACCAAAGGTGAGGACAAAACAGTTCTAAAGACTAAATTTAGAAATGACACTTTTATTTATGGGCATTTAACCATCACTGTGCTTTTCACAATATTTGGGTACACTGAATACACTTAGAAACATGAGAATATGCCCCAACATTTTTTTCTAGGAGCAACTTCCTCTGCTATCACCTCATGTTTTAGCATGATAATGCACTGCCCCATGTAGGTGTCGAAGTGTATGTTATGTTTAGTTTACAACAGACCATCTATTCATCTGTACACAGGAAGTCACGTTCATTCAAAACGCGACAGTAATTAGCCAATGGGCTTACAGTACTGTGATGTGTATTCTGGTTGGGATGTCTATGAAGTAGAGGACAACCGGAAGTTTCTTTGAGATTCAGTGAGATGACATTGAGTCTGTAACATCATGAACAATAGACTATCAAATGCTGCAATAAATAATTGAATTACTCTCTCCCTTGACGACCGGGTACGCGATCATTATTTCAACCACTATACGAAACGTCTGATTTCTAACATTTGTTATGTATATAATTCATGGAATTTGAAAATGTTTCATTACTTAAAGGTATCTGTGACCAACACATAGCAAGATATTTTTTGTTAGTTGGTTAGCAGGGAACTAAAAATGAACCGTAGTGATAAACATTGACTACGAACTGGACACAAGCTTTCTGATATGGAAATGTAAAGTGGTCATTTGAACTCATATGTTTTTGACTTGCTTGTGTAACATCAAAGTGGTATTCATCTTGACTTTTGAAATATATAGAGCTGTTCATTTACAGCATTCTTTTCATTCCCATTTCCGAGTTAGCAGGGCGGATGGGGCAAATTCTTGCTGTGTACATTGCTTGATGTGCGTCAACAACCATACAGTGCACATACAAGTACAAAGCCCTGGCTCCGATGTCATGTATAGAGACATGCTTGGCCAGTCCATCACCTTCACCCTCAGCTTCTTTAGAAAGGCAGTGGTAGTCTTGGAGGTGTGTTTGGGGTCATTATCATGTTGAAATACTGCCCTGCGGCCCAGTCTCCGAAGGGAGGGGATCATGCTCTGCTTCAGTATGTCACAGTACAGTTGGCATTCATGGTTCCCTCAATGAACTGTAGCTCCGCAGTGCCGGCAGCACTCATGCAGCCCCAGACCATGACACTGCCACCACCATGCTTGACTGTAGGCAAGACAAACTTGTAATCCATGTCCTTAGTCTGCTTGTCTTCAGCAAAATGTTTGCGGGCTTTCTTGTGCATCATCTTTAGAAGAGGCTTCCTTGTGGGATGACAGCCATGCAGACCAATTTGATGCAGTGTGTGGCGTATGGTCTGAGCACTGACAGGCTGACCCCCCACCCCTTCAACCCCCTTCAACCCCCCACCCCTTCAACCCTTCAACCTCTGCACTTATACATCTATTTCCCAAAGACAACCTCTGGATATGACGCTGAGCACGTGCACTCAACTTCTTTGGTCGACCATGGCGAGGCCTGTTCTGAGTGGAACCTGTCCTGTTAAACTGCTGTATGGTCTTGGCCACCATGCTGCAGCTCAGTTTCAGGGTCTTGGCAATCTTCTTATAGCCTAGGCCATTTTTATGTAGAGCAACAATTTTTTTTTCAGATCCTCATAGAGTTCTTTGCCGTGAGGTGCCATTTTGAACTTCCAGTGACCAGTATGAGGGAGTGTGAGAGCGATAATACCAAATTTAACACCCCTGCTCCCCATTCACACCTGAGACCTTGTAACACTAACGAGTCTGGGGAGGGAAAATGGCTAATTGGGCCCAATTTGGACATTTTCACTTAGGGGTGTACTCACTTTTGTTGCCAGCGGTTTAGACATTAATGGCTGTGTGTTGAGTTATTTTGAGGGGACAGCAAATTTACACTGTCATACAAGCTGTACACTCACTACTTTACATTGTAGGAAAGTGTCATTTCCTCAGTGTTGTCACATGAAAAGATATAATCAAAATGTGAGGGGTGTACTCACTTCTGTGAGATACTGTATATACTCCCATATCCCTGGCACACAATGACTTCATCAACCTTATGAATCTGAACAGTTGTTGGATACATTTGCCCTTTGTGTTTTGGATTATGTTTGGCTCAATACTGAACACAGAATGGTGAATAATATTGTCATTTTGGAGTCTCTTATTTAAAAAAATAATGGATGTTTTTGAAACCGTCTAGATCAATGTGGATGCTAATATGAATTGTGAATAATGATGAGTGAATTTAAAAAGAGCTACCAATCAAAATGATATCCACAAAAAAAGGCTAGCATCCACACCTATCTTTACCTTATTGGTAATAGTGAGATATGAGTATTATTGCAGGGCATTATTTACCCATGCAGTATTATCAATATTCAATATCATTCTTGGTGTTGGAAGGGTTTTCTCCATAATTCATGATTAATTCATATTTCTTTGTAATCATAGTAGCATGTTCTTCTTTAGGGCTTCAATAAAATTCAGTAAACCTGCATTGCAGTATTTACTCATTAGGCTAACTCTTTTTAAATTACCTCACAGACTGATCTTGGTACTGTAAAATATCATCATGGCTTTCATTCCAGGAATGCTTTCACTTTTGTGAATTAGATGTGTGGGTATGGGATGAATATTGTAAGTAAAGACACTGCCTTGACATTGCTATGGCGAATTTGATTGAAACTTGACACTAAATTATTCACCATTCAATTCCTATGGGTTTAAACACAAACCGAAACACTACCTAAACAAACACTAAATGCATCCAACAAGTTTTGAGATAGCCATTTTGTGCTTGGAATAAGAGATCAAATGATAAAATTTTGACGTCTTTAATACACTATAAATGAATTTCTCCAAATACTTAAAATGGATTAACTAGACACATTGTTCTTTAAAAACTGTAAAACTGATGAAAATACCCTCAAATAAAAGTTAATGTTCTACTCTGTCGCCTTATATGAAAAATGTCAAAACATGTAACATCCACAATGCATGTAGAGTATAGAGCCAAATGTAATCATTTTAACTTCACTGTCCAAATAAATACTGCACAAGACTGCATGTCTATGTCATTATGTTAATTGTTTCCTAGGTGGTTGCTTGGTAGTGGGAAAGTTTCAATGCAGTGAACACTTAAATCGATTTGCAGCCGTGACGTTTTGTGGAATCAACGGCACACTACATTCACATGCCTCTATATTTTTGATTAGTTCCCATCTCAAGTGATTGCCATAGGCAGTGAGGGTAAAAGTACTTGACATAAAAACTAACGAACCGTGTAACAATTGAAAATAAGTCTCATGATCCTCACAATGCATTTTTTTTCAGCAAGTCTTTGGTGGAGGCTTTAAAACTAACTATAACCGAAGAGCCAGCTACAGAATATCAAATATGACATCAAACAATCCTGTGATTGCTTTTCTTGGACAGAGCCAACATACTATGAATTGGAAGTCTTAATGTTGGTGCCCGCATAGCATACATCAAATTGCAAATACAGAATAAGGCTTTATCTATTTTATATGATTGAACTCCATAGCTGATGGACAAATTCAATATCTTTCCTTTAATACTATGTGTATCTTGTATGATGTAGAAACTGAGGAGGCGTATTCCCTCTCTGAAACACCTCTCTGTGTTTTAGGACAAACTCCTGGAGGAGATGTGGAAACAGCAGGACAGTCTGGAGGGCACACAACCTCTACCTACAGAAAGGACGCCCAGCTCTTCAGGAGTCGGCAGTAATGGCCACAAGGAGGACTCTGACAAGACCAAGCCCATTCTAGAGCGACTGCGGGCCCTTGAGGTATGCTCAGGAAAAAAAGGGTCTCTTCTTTCTATAGAGCCTCTCTGCATCCTTTCTATGTCATATGTTGATAACACAAGTACTTCATAGGGTTATTAAAATTAGTACTTCATATGCTTGATAACACAAGTGCTTCACAGTGTTAATAACACAACCACTTTATGGGGTTAGTAACACAAAAAGTATTTATGACATTAGGTAGTAGGTTATGACATTTAGTACTCTAGGGATTAATAAATCAACAAGTCTTTCACAGTTTTAATAGCACAACAAGGGATTAATAACACAAGTACTTCAGAAGGCTGCAGGTGTTAGCTATACTTAGAGTATCCACAGGGTTAATAACACAAGGACTTCAGAAGGCTGCAGGTGTTAGCTATAGTTAGAGTATTCACAGGGTTAATAACATAAGGACTTCAGAAGGTTGCAGGTGTTTGCTATAGTTAGAGTATTCACAGGGTTAATAACACAAGGACTTCAGAAGGTTGCAGGTGTTAGCTATATATATATAGTATTCACAGGGTTAATAACACAATGACTTCAGAAGGTTGCAGGTGTTAACTATATATATATAGTATTCACAGGGTTAATAACACAAGGACTTCAGAAGGTTGCAGGTGTTAGCTATAGTTAGAGTATTCACAGGGTTAATAACACAGGGACTTCAGAAGGCTGCAGGTGTTAACTATATATATATATATATATATATCTAGTATTCACAGGGTTAATAACACAAGGACTTCAGAAGGCTGCAGGTGTTAGCTATAGTTGGAGTATTCACAGGGTTAATAACACAACAAGGACTTCACAGGGTTAATTACCAGAAATGTTTGACTTTAATATACTCAGGTTTGGTCAAGAATTTGAAGCCCACCCCACTGGCATATGCTTACATTTAACTACTTTATGATTGTGATAAAAAGATAAATTAAGAATAAAGTTCCAGATACAATGGTGTTCCTTGTATGCAGGTCAGGGATGAACAATCTTGCATAATAAATTCTACAAATGATAGCCATTTGGTCAAGCTCTGATTAGTTAGCTCAGGTGTGCTACTGCAAAAGCCTGCCATTGAACCGGACATGTGTGCATCTTAAGTCTGAAAATGGCCCGTAAAGTTTCCTTTGAGGTTGAATGAGAACACTTAGGTTCACCTTACTGAAACGAACAGTATCTGGCCTGTCAGAAACCTTTTTAATAATACACAATTCCTGTCTGTTTTAACTGTCTTGTATCATTGAATGGACCGTCTGTGGCACTTTGGTATAGCTTATTATATTATACGCTTAGAACTCATTGAATACATACAGCAGTCAAGGATAAGATGACAGAGATTATATTCATTCTGTTCTTCAACATTTTCTTTATGTTAAAAGACCTTTAAATAAAGAGTATATTCATGCGCAGAGGACTAGGGATGTCTTGGAAGTACTTAGCAATATCCAGTATTTGGTTCAGTAACTGACAGGGTAGTTAAAATTAAAGCCCACTGTCCACTGAATTTATTACACATTCACACCTGCTCTATAGAAAGTTAATAGAGGTATCTGTCTGCAGTTGTAGTGATGTTTCCTTTCTCCCTGCAAAACATCCTGTACCTGTGGGAAAGGGTCTGCTGAATGTAATCTTTTTTTACCAGTCTTTTTGCAAAACATGCGAAGCTCCCATTTATATACTTCATAAAACACATATTAGGAGGAATTATAGATTCCAGTCTTTTTGTCTACTTTTACTTTCCAAAGTTTGTACAGGGTAGATAGTTACCCATCCAAATAAATGGATGATGGAGAACTCTGCAGGAGTAATGGACTATACATCCATCCCATGAAAGACTGGATTCATGAAAACATTGTCTTCTAACTCAGCAGTGGCTTTCGTAGTTCTCATTTTATTATAATTACATTTATTTTAAATCTAGATTGACAAACTCAGGAGGATGCCATCCAAATTGCATTTAGCATGCATGCATGACCATGGATTATTCAGTAATGCCATTAGATGTTTATTTTGATTTTTGATTTTAATTGACAGACTCACGATCATGGTGTCTCCTTTTTCTTTCAATTATACTTGGGTTTCAATTTTTAGGCTGACATTAATTTGCATGAGGCCATGCTCATAAAACCGTTGGTTTATACCTGTGGTGCAAAATGAGTGGCTGCTTACTTTCCTTACTTGCCTCTCCTAGGCCAGCTTGGCACAATTAGCGGTGATGCTCTGGACACCTGCTGAGAACGTGATCATACAGTACCTAGAAAAAGAATCTCTTCTTAAAGGAATTAACCTATCAGAGACTTTATATGGCAGAGCCGCCATCTGATTCCATTTGTGAAATATACATTTGGCCACCAGAAGAAGATTATTCTAAAAGTTCCATCTTCAAGCTGTGTCTGCCTAGTGTTTCACACCTCACCATGTGCTTGTGACAAAAGTATTAAAAACAATGTTTATATTTGCAAATTAAGTCAACAACAGTGTCAAAGAGCTTTATTTTATCCCAAATTGTACAGGTGTTGCTGTGTGCTAACCCAGGTAGCCAAACTCTGAGGGATATATGATGGCCATGAGTTCAAATCTTGCTTACAGTAGGTGAAGCAAAAAAATGAATAATAAAGGAAATAATTGACAAAGTCAGTCATTTTGAAAGTGAATATTTTATGATGTAGGCATACATTTAGTGCTGCACAACCATGTAAAATGAAATATAATACGATTACTAGGTTCTATTCCTGTATTTGTCTACAAGGCTGAAGACGTAACTCCTTATTAAATCATAAATAATTCATGAACCACATTTTCAAAGTGTGGCCTGCCCTGTGATCCGTCATGAACAATTTTCTGCAACGGCGAATGAATGTTTGTCAATAAACAAATAAACACAGACCCAGTCCACTGTGCTCACTTTCTTGAGAAGTCTGTCATTTGATTATCTTCTCCACCTTAACCGAAAAGTAATTTGTTTCTCATTTGCTTGCTGAGTTGAAGGAGTGAGACTGATATCTGAGTTAATACTGTGCCAGCCGCATGTCAATCAAAATGGACAGCCTGGACAATGATGGAAAAAAAATAGAGGAATGTTGGGCAAATGAGGCCAGCTTTACAATGAATGAGACTAATTGGAAAGGTGAGGTAATATACACTGATAGCGGATTGAGGCCCCATCTGGCCCATATGTTATAAGACCTCTACCACTTAAAGTTCAAACTCATAACTTGGATTTCCTTGACCTTTAAATTGGATAGTCCCTTGTCTCTACCCTTTTGTTGTGACGCTTCACACTTCTAAACTCTTAAGTATCCTACGTTACCGACAGTAACACACCATATTCTTTTTAGAAACTATAATAAGCACAAAAGGAAGTCGCTTATTATAGAAATTTTATAATTATTATATTATAATTATTATTATATTATAATTATTATATTATATTAATATTATAATTATAGAAAATATTATTATGTAATAGTTGCTTTTACACCTTTTGAATTGTTCCTGTTATTATCAGGAATGTCCTGTCTCAGATTCTTTGATGTGCTGTCAACCATCCCGACGCCTCAAGTTGAGAGTCATGTCGCATTTCACAAACTATTCACTTTCACAAAATTCATGCACCAAAGCACTTCCAGTTTCCATGCAGCCTTAAGCCAATGTCTACACGTTTCTTAGTTGTCTCCCTGAATCTCCTTGCTAATATAATACCGCAGAAAGCCTTTGATAGATTTAATCATATTAATGGAGTCACCTTAACGCACTCCTGTTTTCCTGGAATAGATCAGTTCCTGATTGGAAACCTGTAAGTAATTTAATTCCACTCGGGTTACCTCGATCGCCACACCACTCCGGGGGGACCTGGTTAGGACATCAAAGATTTATAGCATCATCCATTTGCTGTGTATGCTCTTGCAGTGAGAACAGATAAAGCCATGATTGACCTATGACTCCAGTGAGAAATAGATTGTAGTAAGAAAAGAGGTGATGTAAAGAATGTGCTGGGTTCACACTTTTGTGAAAAGGTTCTATCTGGAACCCAAAATACAGCTCCGGAAAAAATTAAGAGACCACTGCACCTTTTTCTTTCCTTTCCAAAAAAGTCGAAAAGGAAGGTTTTGAGTGAGACATTTGTGACATTTCTACTCAATCTAGACTTTACACCTATGCGCACTCAAACTACTTTTTTGAGTTAACATTAATTTATAACTCCAGCCAATTTTGTAACCTTAAGAACAACTAATTTCAGAACACTTCACTGTCCTAGATGTGCTGGTCATATTGGTGAAAATAAAACATGATTATGTTTATTCCACAGCCTAAAATAGCATTTTCTATACAGTACCATGCTAAAATGACAAAAGAATTGACTAAACCTCTGGGATGCCCTATTTTAGCGCGATTCACTCACAGCTCACAGCCAATATTTTTTCAAGTCAATCCACATAAAAAATACATACAGCTCTGGAAAAAATTACGAGACCACTGCACCTTTTTCTTTCCTTTCCAGAAAAGTTGAAAAGGAAAGAAAAAGGTGCAGTGGTCTCTTAATTTTTTCTGGAGCTGTATATACATTTGGCCTACATTATTATTGCAAAGTGGTACATTAATTATATTTTTTATTTTGTAGAAAGTGCTGCAAATTAAAACATTCTTAATTGTTATTCAGAGAACGTGGAATTCCATTCTGACAAACATCAAATAATTTTCCTACAATTTAAGATTATGTGTGATGATAATAGCCTGTACAGACCTTGACAAGAAACCCACCCATTGCAACAGTTTGTTGAGGGCTGATAGCTGTAACTCTAAAGAGTTAGCAAACATTGATAAAATTAAAAATGGCGTTGTCACTACATGCTCCTCAAAATGCTCTTAAAATATTACAGGAATATTTCACAAAAATAGGCACTTTCTAAGATTGGACATGAGAGTATAGATAATGTGTTTTTTGATCCTTTCTTTGTATTTCTGGGGGCCAGAAATCTGAGATCAATTATAAAAATCTGATTCATCATCCAAAAACGCCACTCACCCGTCTGGTCCTTACCTTTAAGGCTCTACATGACCTTGCTCCCTCCTACATATCACAGCTCCTCCAGACCCATTGCCCTGGTTGCTCTCCATGTCCCTGGCCTCCACGACTCTGGCCACCTGAAGGTCCCAAAGACCAGACTTTACACCATTAGCAGCAGGTTGCTCACCTTTGGAGTGCCCTGCTCTCTCAGGGCTGCTGATAGCATTGTCACAGTAGTTAAAGTCCCTCCTGTTTTGAGAGGCTTTTGGTGTTGGCATAATATACTGCATTTCTTAGCTGAGTACTCTTTAGACCTTTTTTTTATTTGCTGTTATTAGATGTATTTATTTTAATGTGGGACTTCAGGTTTTTGAGGTCTTGTGAAAATAATATTTTTTATTATAATACTATTTGCAATGCATGGTATATTTATCCAGTCATGTTATAAAACAAATTATTGCAAAGAAATGCACTTAACGTGAGCTTTAAAGCAGAAACACTGAGCTAAGAACGCTTTAACTTCTATACTTGAAATGAGATGACGTGAAAATTCAACTTGCAAGCATTTACCTCAGGTCAAAATGAGATGAAATGCTTACTTGAATTCAAATGGTTTGATGTATAATCTCAGCATGACCATCTTAACAAGCACCATGGTTGACAAGAGTCTGCTGATCAGTCGAAAGAATATGCTATTTTTATCTGGAAAATGTTTACAGGTTTATGTTTGGAAGATAAAGGACACCTACGAATGTGTTTAGTGTACGTATTCATAATATCTGGAGGCGTTTGCTATTACAGGTGGAGAACTCTGCCTTGGCGATGGAGAATGACAACCAAAGGAAGCAGTATGAACGCTGCCTGGATGAGGTGAGTGAGCATTTCTGTCCCTCACTCTCCCACACAGTAAAACACACAGTTAAAAATCCCAGTAGGAAGCTCTGTATGTGTATCAGCTTGTCCCAACCCATATTGTAATGAGTAAATGGACGCTTATCAAGATATGGATTGTTGTAAATGCTCTGTCGATACAGTGCCATCGTCTAAATTGCTGCTGAATTAGATAAAGCCATAACGCAGTGGCAGACAAGCTATTTCCTCTTTAACTCCCTACATTTGACCAGGGTCTCTGTGCAATATATAGGGAACAGGTTGCCGTTTGGGATGAAGCCAGTCAGTACACTGAGTTTACTCGAAGATTAAATGATTGACAGGGTCCGGAAAATACTTAAGTTTATGTATGGAAACAGACTGAAGGTAGAACCCCTGTGGTTCTGGATTTTGAGTCTGATGAGAGTTAAGCAGTGGAGCTCTTAAGGATGAGACCTCCTGCGAGACTGGCAGGGAGGGAGCTGGTGTGGGTGGCGTGCGCTCCTCTTCCCTCTCCACCTCTGCTCCATCACAATGGGCTGATTGTCTCTGCAGCCCTCTCCAAGAAGGCTTCCTTAATGAGGCAGTTACCATGGCAATTGCTGCACTCTTGAATTTTAAGTATTCAGGTAGAAGACAAAAATGTTTTGAGGCATCCGCACTGTGAGTATTTTATTCTGGCTAGGAATGGAACTTGTTGTCCCCAACAACTATGGATCTGTCTCCGGTGAATGATGAGTCTTCCCACTGAGGCTGGTATTTACAAAATGACGTTTATTGGCAAAAGGCAGCTGGTATATTAATCAACTGAAATGTTGTTAGAGGTGATATCTCAGACACCACTGGTCCAATGTTGAAAAAACTTGGGTGAATGATGATCGCCCATAGAGATCCTGCATTTACCAAATGACACTGATTGGCCCAAAGGAGCGCTATATGAATCTACTGGAATTTGTTAGTCACAAGTGGCATCTCAATTGGCGAGGTGAGACACTGCTTTTTTTCTTGGAGGGACAGCACATTTTATTTTTGCCTTGTTAGTTTGTGCAATCTCTCAGGGTGCTGTGTCACAAGATTTTTGTTGTTGTTGACAGCTAGATTAAAGGGGTATTTGAAGTTGCCTGGCTTCTCAAACTCTCTGCAACAGCCAAATGCTATGCCACGTCTATGGATGTTAGGTTCTTCTCTGTAATGAGCCTACCACTTTACTGCGATTTGTAGACTGCAAAAAAATACCTAAATATGTGGGCCTCTGATACTACTGGTTTCTGTCTGATTGGTCCCAGAAATGATGGGTTGGAACTGATAGGTGTCACACATGAATGATGCTTTTAGTTAGCAAATTTATCCTTTTTTTTTAAAAAAAGTACTACACAGTGCCTGAAAAAGTATTTGCTTCTTCCTGATTTCTTCTATTATTGCATTTGTCTCACGGAATGGTCAGATCTTCATATAAAATGTAATATAAGATGAAGAGAATCCGAGGAAACACAAAATTCATTTTTGAAATTAAAATTGTATAATTGCCTCACTGAACTTAATAACTGCTTGCGACACCTTTAGCAGCAACAACTGCAGACAAACGCTTCCTGTATTTGGAGATCAGTCTTTCATGTTGCTGTGGAGGAATCTTGGCCTGCTGTTTGCTGGGTTGAGATAAGAACAGTAGCCGAAATAGGAGCTTATCCAAATAGATTACATGTATTATATATATATACGTATGTTAACGGTCAATTCTGAATCTTTACGCCCGTTTATCTCTGTCATCACTGCAACTCATCAGCTTTCAAAGCATACTCTAAATGGACCGCTCTTTTGAAAAGACATTATGTCTGAAGTTAAATTCCTCTAGAGCATTTCTGGCCTCTACAAGCAGACAATCAGCAACGTGAAGTGCACTCAACATTCCACTTGACACCCCTAAAATGTTGAATGATCAGCACTGTCTCTTAAACATATCAACAGTATCGCTCAGTTATGCAATTGAGATAATGTAATATTTCTAAGCCTTTCTTGATATTCTTTTACCCTCATTCATAGTCAATGATTCTGTCAACTAAACCCAAAATTGCCAACTCTGAAAGCAAATTGTGGAAAGCAGAGGACCCCTAACAGTAAAACCTTTTTCAAAATGATAGATTTCATAATGAAAAAAATATATTTTTTAGTTCAATTAATAAGAAAAACCAGGAGTAACAAATTTGTACCTCTCCCCACTGACCAACAAATTCAAGATTACGTTGTTTACCTTGGCCCGAGTAAAACTGGCCATACATTAGGCCTACACAAGAATATATTGTGGTAGTCACATTTTGCAGGTTTTCTGGGGTCATGTCATCTTAAAGTCTGCGACTGGTGTGCCCAGCTAACACGTTTGCTCACGTTGCAACCTGTGTCAAGCCCAGTCCATTGCAATTTTTTTGCCAAAAGCCGAGCAAGGTGGAGATCTTCCACAAGTTACATTATTACACCCCACTAACTACAAAATAAATGATTTCTGGCTTGTTAGAAACATGGGGACCTAAGATGCAGAGTGTCTTTGTTGGTGCCTACAATGTTAGATTTACTGTGAGTCACAGAAGGGTTGCGGACCCCAAGTTGTTGACGAATAGCTGTTAAAAATATGTAATGTATGGCCAGCCTAAGCATGTGCACCGAAGGTTACGAGAAGGTTATCTGGCTGATTACCAACTACAACATTGAATTAGGGAAGCAAATTATTTCCTAGTGAAGGTCTGCATCTTCCAAAAACATTATACAAACATTATACAGCAAGATTGGAAGACATGATAGAACCTGTTGACTACATGTCGTTTTAACTTTGGTTTGAGTGAATTGTTTATGCAATGTCTCTTTTGCTGACCTCTTTCTCTGCACTTTTCTTTAAGGTGGCTAATCAGGTGGTTCAAGCACTTCTCACTCAAAAGGTTGGTCATTTTTTGCTTTATTGAAGGATCATCATGTAAGTCACTCATGTCAAAGGGATGGTAGTCCAGATGAAATATCATATTAAGTTGCTCGGTTCTACAGTTACTGTAGCCAGTCATGTCTGCTGAAACTGAAAGACCACATGCTCACTCTTACCGTTGAGATACAACATGCTTATTATTATTATTTTGCTGATGTTCCATTTGAATTCATTTTACAGTGATAACTTTTGTGAGTTAAGTGTCTATTTGTGTAAACACATTGTGTTGACAGCTTAGTGGTTAAAGCTTCTGACCAGTACCTGTAAGATTGCTAGATTGAATCCCAGGAGATGGCAAGGGGAACAAATCTTTTCTTGGGAGAGATGGTTAAATCTAATAGCTCCTGTAAGTCACTTTGGATGGGAGCATCTGCAGAATGACTAAGATGTTAAATATGTATTACAAATACATATTTTTTATTAGGAGCCATTATCTGTAATGCATCTATTTCTAATATTTTTTTAGGCCCAGATTTGTTGCCAGTCAGGTCTTTTGGTCTGGAAAAACAAATGGCCCTACATAATGCACAGTAAAATACCATTCATCATAGTTAAGGCTGTCAGATGTTTTAGTCGGAATCTGCCATTAAGTTGTTTTTTTACCACTGAGCGTAGAGCCATAGATACCTCTTTTTGCTTGTGAAAACATAACATGACATACTTAACCTCTAGGCATGGTTGGATCTCTCAGTGTGAATGCCTGTATGTTACATCTTAAATACTGACCGATGCTAAGCTGACCTCATACGCCACAATTTAGCCGGAGCATAATTGTGGTGTGACAGCATTAATAATTACAAATAATGAATAATAATAATAATTTACAAACAATGTTGCTAAGCTTCGTTCCATTATTATGGGTGAACCTATAGGACCTGAAGGAGGAGTGTGTGAAGCTGAGGACACGCGTGTTTGACTTGGAGCAGCAGAACCGCATACTGACAGTACTGTTCCAGCAGCGGATCAAAACATTCACCATCCCCATCTCCGAGGTACATTACCACAGCAGACTGCACAGAAACACATACCGAACAGTGCATCTGGTTGCCATTACCTCATCCTTTTTGGGTGAACAAGTGTGATCTTCGTATAAATCCTATTGATCGATAAAGGTAACCAGATTTACCAAATAGCAAAAAAAGTGTTCACTTTTTGATTCCAATTCAACAAGGACAAATGCAATTCCCTTGTGCATTAAAAAGTTAGTACACACCTATATTGAATCAGGTGGAAATGACTAGAACAGATTGCCTCCCATGCGGCGAAGCATTCTGAGGGACTTTACTGTAGCAAGAAGCTGACTACCACAGTCTAGTTTCCAGCCTGTACGGTGCTGCTGGATGACATGGCTGCAAAGCCCTAGGGCCCAGCATTGCCTGGACACTGTGGTCTCAGTCACTGCATCACAGTAGAGCTGCATCATTGCGGACTGAAGTTGTACGCTCGTCATACCGGCGGTGCCCTGGGGTTTGGCATAGGGCAGTGCAAATTGGCTGAGCACTGTCTGGGATTGAGGTTGAACAGGGTTGCCTCGGCTTGTCATGCTCTAGCTATTTCTTTGGAAGGTTTACAGGGGACTGCAAGCTCAGTCATGGTTGTCGGCAGGGGATTGATCTGTAATCCCGGCACGTGTGTGCTGATAAGTGCTTCCTGTTTTAAGAAAGAATTGCAATGAGAAGCAAAACCTGCCTGAGCAGATGTGGAACACATCTCTCGACTTCTGACTCTCCACAACCTACTGGGGAGTTGTTGAGATATAGAAAGGTCATGTATGCAAATAAGACTTCACATAATTGGGAGTGGAGAAACAGTCTGTAAATGAGTTGATGCTGAGGGGGACGGTGGGATGGACTGCTCTAGTGACTCGTTGTGTTAAGGTTGGGCGCAAGCCACTTATATTGTAGTTATAATTGATGTATATTCCGATTAAGATTTTACATTTTAAAGTTTGTCTGAGTCTTTAGGAAGTCTTAAGTTGTCATCCATAACATCCTGTTTTGACTGGCGTATTAATACGAATTGACACAGGCTAAACTCCCTTAGTCATTCCATCAATATGGGAAAGGCCCGAGAACACAAATGAAATGAGACAAAAGTTGTTGACCTTCACTAATCATCCAGTGACTATAAAACAACAAACCAGGCAAGCCTAGTTCAGCCAGCCCGCAATAGAACATGTTGCTACCTCGAGATTCGAACCCAGGTCACCCACGTGAAAGGCTGTTTTGTTAACCACTACACCACAGAGCTGTACATTTGCCAGGTGTCAGTATAGCCTCTTGTCTCTATCCTGAACAAATCCTCTTTTGCCACTGGCCGTTTTAATAGTTAATTGGCCATTCGTGAATGACATTCATACAGTTAAACTGACTAATGTTTCTTACCAAGTTTACCTCCACCACAAATAGCGGCTATGTATTGCATTTGCCACTGGCCGTTTTAACAGCGTATTAGCCAGTAATAAGCTTTATCGGTATCTACTAACTTACTGGAATAGTCATAAGAATTGAGCAATTGCTAGCGTTTCCGCCAAAGCTGTTTCATTTCATGGCAAAACAACGTAGGGGAGAGCGGGGTATGTTGTCACACTTTTCACACTGTGTAACATTTACAGGGCACAATACATCACAATGCTATAAATGTCATTCCAAATGAAAGAAGGATATCTTGGGCACTAATTTTGTATTCATTACCTCCTCATATCTTATTTCAGTATGGAGTTGTAGACCATTAAATAGAGAGTGTTCACTTGTGACAATTTTTCCCATCAGCGGGTAAGTTGTCACATTGGATTATCAGCAAATAAGAACACAACTAATTCATTGTGAATATTGATTTCAAATTCAAACCAAATTCAACTTCATTAAAGAACTCAAAATGAAAACAATCATGCCTAGAGAATCTGGCAAATCATGCCTGTCAATAATGCTGGCATAGCAACTGCAACTTCACCTGTCTCACAGCTTTTAACATTGTCAGGTGGTGTGCTGTCATTATCTGTCTTTCTTTAGTAATTTCTTACAATCTTTCTTACCTTCCCCCAGAGGCATTGCTAGGATCACAATACATTCAGGGCTTAGCCCCCCCGCCGGGACAGAAAGTACAGGGTTTTGAATGTACATGAGGAAAATTTCGATGTACATGCTAGCGGCCTACACGTCTACATTGTCATAATGCGCAATTTTTTAGGGGCTAGGGGCTATTTTTTTTAATTTTTTGGTCAATTTGAGATCCGGGGCTTTTCATAAAAGCCTCGGGGCTATAGCCCCGGACACCCAGGCCTAACGACGCCACTGCCTTCCCCTCTTTTTTTCCTCCCTTCCTTCCTTTCTTCTTTTCTTCCAAAACACATATCCTCATTGCAATTGCATATTCATTACAGGCTTATTACTCCCTCCTCCCTGTCTACTATCCTTGTTTCCACAATGCAATTCATAACACCACACTAAATTAATGACACTGTATGAACTAGTGTATGTATGGATAAACTGTCTCATACAGTAGGCAAGTAGTGTGTCAGTAGACACACACACAAACACACAGACACGCCAGACCCTGTCTTGTGTAGGCTAGTCCAGGGATATGTCAGCTGCTTTAAACTATACGGATATATAATCAATTTACAGTAACATTTTATAATATTATCAGAGCTGATTAAAACGTATTACAATGTTTTCTGAGCATGTTCTATGTGTCTATTTATACCGGGGCAAGTTGTCACATGTGAAAACTTGCCCCAAGGTCATTGAGACAATTTGCCCCAAACTGACGTGTGTTAATGTTGGCTAAATCTCAAGTTTAGCTAAACATAGGACTGCAGATAAAGTATCAAAATACGTGTTATTGTCTCCTCTACTCAGTGCAAAATTATAATTTTCTACATTCATACCTAACAAGGTTGTCTTATAAAATGTAAAAGTGGCAAATTTTTACTTTTGAAGGGGAAAAATAAGAAACTTGTGCTCACCTCGGATTAGAGTGATCTTGATCACTTGTGAACAGGAAGTTGACCACAGAACTTGTAGTCACACAAAGTAGCTATTTGATTTTTGAGAGAGCACCTTTAGTGTTGGAGGTATGAGCAGTGTGACAACTTACCTGTGTGTCAACTTACCCCGCTCTCCCCTACTTTTTTTCATTCGTGAATGACATTTATACAATAACTATCAATAAAGGCGAGGACAACTAACTTTTTCATCAAGTGAAAAGACGAGAGAATCGTGGAATCTACCAGAAATAATTAATAAATGTCCTCTCAATAGATTTGAATTTAGGTCTTCCACATGAGAGGCACTGTCTTTAACCTCTACGCCACAGCATTACACGTTTCAGCAGTCGCTAGACTCCATTGAGGATTGTGTTAAACTGACTAACGTTTCTTAAGTTTACCTCCACCACAAATAGAGTCTATGAACTGTATTGCTTTTGCCACTGGCCGTTTAAACATCTTATTAGCCAGTAATAGGCTTACTAGTATCTACTAACTTCTTTTGAATAATCATAAGAATTGAGCAATTGCTAGCGAGACTGAAGATGAACTATTCCATGCCAGAAACAGTCGCAATATAACCATATACAGTTTCAAGTTTCGGTTTTAGCCAGCGAAGTTTTCGTCAATACGGAATAATTCACAATGCGTACTTCGCTTCACCTGCGAGGAAATACGAACTTGGGACCTATAGTTCACAAGTCCGCTTCTCTAACCACTACGCTATTTAACAAGGGGTAGTCGCTCAGTCACTCACTCAGTCAGTCAGTCAGTCAGTCACTCAGTAAGAGACATTCGCTCTTCTTAGCCGGCTCTGCTTACGCGGTCCGGCAAAAATAGTTACACACCTGAAATTACCAATTTCCACTATTAGCGCAATAATTAGGAAAAAACTAGAGCTGTGGTGGACATGCCAGTGTATTTTGTCCCCATGCATATTTAGAAGGATGGTTCAAGTGGCAAGAAATTCTCCAAGCATCACAGTTACAGTAGAGTATTGCAGAAGTTGGTTACACCTTGGGGTCACCAAGAGGCTATGTATTTAGGTAGTTACATTATAATATTGTAGGATTTATACTGGCATAGTGTAAAATAAGATAGACTATAAGTCTACATCAACTGAATTAAACAACTTGCTTGTTTTATTATGGATAACGGTGTAGACATGCTGCTGTTAAGATTAACTATTATTAGGAAGTAGTCCGTAATTTAAAATGTTTCTCTGTTATGCTGCTTTTGAACAGCAGAAGCAGACACAGAAGTCTACTGTTACTGCTTTTGTCGTGGCAATAACAGGCAGCTGGTTTCATAAAAGCCATAACAATTTTAGCTAGCAGCTACTGACATAGCAGCTGCCTTTAGTTTAAGATTTTTAAATATGTCACACTAGATAGCCATCACTGTATCTGTTTGTTTCATCCTGATTATTGGTTCATAACAAAAACATATCTTACTCATGAAATAATGTCAACATTATTATTATTTACAAATGTTTGTATTGTTTAGATTTCAGTCTTATTTCAGTCTTATTAGGCAATGGACCAAATGGTTCTAAAGATGCAGCAACCACTCTGGATTATGTCACTTGAGACCCGGTAAAATGTGTATGGGGACAAGAAAAAGATAATTATCTGTATAAAAACAATTACTGAATTTATTGTATAAAAACAATTACTGAATTTACTGAATTTCATTACTGAATTTATTTCTACTTTCTAATTACTCAAGACTATCATAGAACCAAACTTAGTAGAGCCAACTCGTGACGTATTGGCACTCATAATGATAATGAGCAAAAATTAATGCAAAAAAAAAACAACAAACAATGAGTCATATTTTAGGCTCAAACTATAATTTCTCAAATACAAAGCATTATACTGCAAAACAAAGGTTTAAAATTTATTGGCATCCCTGGAAATATTTCAAGTTAATGCATAGCCATTTTAGTTTCACTTGATTTAAAAAAAAAACAATGATTCTGATGTATCATTTAGCTGTTTTTAAGTTTTTTTTTTTTTCCAATCACACTCGTCAATAAGTATGTTAAAAACAGCTTTTTCCAAAGGTAGAATCTCTCAAAACACATTAGCCGAATGGAATAGGCATGGGGATAGCATTATAAATATTGATGTCTATTGATTATGATTCCAATCTGTTTTTCCCACGCTTTCCAAGCAAAAACATAAAAATCCCACATTTGATCATCCCTAACTTACTAGGTCGCTAGCTCCTGGCAAATGATGCTGGGACTGTCAGTGGGAACTCAAGTGTTGGAACTTCATCCGACTTCAGCACTAGAACCCATTTGTTTTTGCATTGTGTTCTGAATGCACTCATACGCAAAATGTGCTCAACAAATTGTAGACTTAGTGGTCATAGTGGCATGGTTAATCATAACCATTAGCTTAATGAATAAATCATAACCAATCAAAACCGTTGGATATTCAGGTATGGCTCTGCAGGTATAGCAATGATATTGATTTTTCATACTTGGTGAAACTAATTTAAAAGTCCAGATGTTGCTGTGCTTATCTTTTACAATAAAATCAAACAAAGCATCTTTATGCTAATGGCTAATTTAATATACTACTTAGCCATTAGAAAACCAACTAACATATGACAGATAAACAAACTGTAAACCTACAAGCCATCAAGGCTCCAAACAATGGGTTTCATAACTAAATAGGCTGTGGAAAATGCCGCTCTCAGAATTACTTTCTACTGCAATGTCTACATAAAATGCGCATTCCATCCGCATTGGACTAAACATTTTCATTTATTTTCATTTCATATTATTTTGTGGGAAACTACATCAATCTTCCAATTTGTCTGAAAGGGATATCAGTTGAATAATTGTACCTCTAGACTAAGTTTTTATGCACCAATCATTTGAATTTCTGAAGTTTGACAATGCTGGCTATGTATTGTTGCCAAGACAGTAGCTTGCTCGAGTGACTGTTTTCTTGAAGAAACTGTCATGCCTGTTGCTGAGATGCCTGCAGTTGACTAAATTTAGTGGTGCACAGCTGATTAAAAGTAGTAATCACATTGCTGTGAAATATACTGTTCTAAGGACTGATTTCTAAAAGTAGCTCTTAAGTTAGGAGCAGCATTTTTTTTGCTTACAAACATTGTAATTTGGAATGCTTCATTTTCTATCTGGAACAGTTGCTTATTGGTTGTTTGGCCCATTGGCACAGAAACATGTTGTGTCAAACCGTGGCTATTAGACCTATGCCTTCAGTAGGGGAAAATATACTCTAAAACATCAAACTAAATAATCAAGAAAAATCACATCATGCACCAGATATATACAGTAATCTAGCTCTAATGAAAAAAAAATCATCAATGCTTTTTCATGACATCCTAAATTTATCAAACAGCCCTGAGCCAAAGTAGCCTAACTGCAACATAGATTGGAGTGCAATTAAATTTGGTTGCCGGTTTAAACAGTTTCTCATCACTGGTATAATTTAGGACTTGAATGTGAAGATCTGAAGTTTGACCAGACCCCCTAATTGTCACGATCAGGAGGTATAAGGACACAAGCACAGAGGTTTTAAAAGCAAAAGGTAATTTTAATAGACTCACGTTGTGAAAAACAAGAGGTTCCAAAAAAGGCAGAAACGGGCAACAGCAAACAGGGCACAGTGAACAATGACCAACTGGAAACACTGGGGCAGGAGGAACTTAAATAGGGACACAACGTGGGAGCAAACAAGACACAGGTGTAAACAATGAGGGCAAGAACAGGCTGCATTCAAGAACAAAAGACAAAAACCAAACATAACAGGCTACATTCACAAAAACCAGAGCAAACAGAAACCAAACGGAACAGAACCTCACACTAATCACTTGAAGCCAACAAGAGATAAATTATTTTGCAGGCTTATTTTTTGTTGTTCTTACAATTAACCTTAATTTTCATGGTCATACTTTTCACTTTTCATTTTTCAGCTGGATGTAATCCTTTTGTAAATGATAATGATTACAGAGTAATCAAGTAATAATTTAGAGATTTATTACAGTGTTAGACTTATTCTCCAAAACATTCTCCAAAATTTTAGGATACAAGTGATACACAACTTCCATTGGGGAAAAGCTACTGCACCTCTGTCGTCCTCGGATATGGCTGCTCTAAAGACTCTTAAAAGCTACTTTGTTAATACCCCAATATCTGAATCAGATTTTTCCAAACTACAAACAATTGTTCATCTCTCTCTTTTGTACAGTGGGTTATTCTACCTTATTGTCATGGCGGTAGAATGCTACAAAGGTCCACCAGGGACTCAAGGTCATTGAAGATTTGCATGTTTGTTGTTCATCTGAATTAAAAGTAAAAGCAATAGATAGAGTTAACGTCAGATTACGAAAATTAGGACAATTCATTTTTTTGGTCACAGTTTGCACATGGAATAAAAAAAATACATGAAAAAATACATGCCCTGCCAATTCATTAGGTGTAACTATTTGCTTACAATTATAGTACAGTCGCATTCCACATCACTTGCAATTTCTTCAAGGAGTTATGAGCAGTTAAATTGGGCTGGAGCCAGGGCTTAGAGACGCAGACTGCCAAACAAGAGGTCCCGCGTTCGAATCTCTTCACAGTCAAAAGAAATTATGTATTAGGATTTGTTCTGGATAGAAAAAAACATAGCTGGTTACAACCTTTAGTAGCTACGTTATAGTAAGCCTGAAATTAATCTGTTGATGATTATATTGCGACTATTTCTGGTGGATTTTTGAAGTACGCATCCGTGCATCCATTTATGGGGTTTATGGGGTAATATAGGCTATATCACAACCCCTTGGGCAGTAAAAGAGTAGGGGTTTCCACGATTCTCGTCTTTTCACTTGTTGAAAAAGTCAGTTATCGTCACCTGTATTGATTGAACAGTTATTGTATCAATGTCATTCACGAATGAAAGAAAAATGAACGTTGTTGTGTCATGAAATGAATTTGCTTTGGCACTGTAAAATTCATCTTCTTAAGTCTCAATTCTTAAGACTATTCCAATCAGTAAGTTAGTAGATACTAGTAAGCCTATTACTGGCTAATAAGCTGTTAAAACAGCCAGTGGCAAAAGCCATACAGTTCATAGATGCTATTTGTGGTTGAGGTAAACTTAATAAGAAACGTTAGTCAGTTTAACACAATGCTTAATGGTGTCTTCGTGAAATATTCAAACTTGGTGTGATGTTAACATATGGACGTATAGCTCTGTGGCATAGTAGTTAAAGACACTGCCTTTCACGTGGGAGACCCGGGTTTGAATCCACTGCGAGCAACAACGTTCATCACTTCTAATTGTGGGCTGGCTGAACTAGACTTGCCTGGTTCCTTTTCTGGTTTACGGTGCTCTCTATTCAAGATGAAACACAAGTATTTTAGGTTTTCTGAAGGAAAAGATACACATGTTTTTAAACTAAATCATAACCAATTGCAGTGTGTTAGATGATGCCCTATTTGATTGAATAGGACTCCTGGGTTTGACTTTGTTCTATTTCTAATGAATCCCTAAACAAGTACAGTATTTTGAGGGTATTGGGTCATTGTTAGTTGTTAGTGTGTAGTGCATGCAATAAATATTATATTTCAATAGACAAATAATTATGCAGGTGAAGCCAGCATTTTATGTTTTTCGGTCAAATAAAAAGAGACAATTGCGACCTTTAGCAAGATTTTAGGCTCTCAAACAATTTAGTCTTTGCAGGCCTCCTGGGAATCTTGAGTTGCTGTGATAAGACAATGAGGCCCTTAGCATTGGAATGAAGTGACAATGGCTCACAGGAGCATGTAATGTAGGGAATGCTTCCGCTTCTGATTTATTGGTTCAGCAGACACCATTTTCCAGTATACTGTGGGTGTACTAAACAGACTCACGCAACAGAAATGATTTCGCCAATTACTTTATTATTTAGGCAGAATCATAACTTTGGATCTGGGTACGCAACTCACATTCTCATGTTATTCTTCCAATGACATTTGCATTAATCATATTTAAGGCATCGGGTCTACTTGATTTCCATTGTCTATTTTGGATAGAATAATTTGCATTGTTTCTGCTGTCAACAAATATCGTGTATCATGTTAATTTGTTATTGGAATAGATATTGGGAAATAGAATACAGCAACATTTCACATTAACTCTGTCCTTATGAATATTGAGCTTTTGACTGATTGAACACTTACCTGTTTATTTAAGTCTGATTCCTGAATCATGCGATATGTGGCATGTGTCATGGCAAGTTTTTTTCTTCTTCTCTTCCAAGCTTTTGGTGTCAGTTTGATGTTTGCTAAAGGGAGCTCTTTCACTGGGAGAGCTTGATGTCAACTGTCCCTTCTAGATGTTGGCTGACAATGTTGATAGAGTCACTCTACCTATTGGTGACATGTACTTCACTTGAGTCTCAACTTGATTCAGGATACATTCACAGACAGAGATAAAGAGAGATGGAACATTAGAGAAACAGATAATGAATGTGAGGCACAAAAAAGGTTTAAAACAAAATTACATCGACATCTTTTCCCCACATATTTCTAATTTAATTGGATTGGAGAGAAAACAGAGAGATAGAGTGAGACGAAATAGCAGTGGGTCAAATTCCAACCTATGCATGAACACTGGAGGTAGAGGCCTAGACTGCTAGATCACCCTAGGCAACAGGAAAGTATTTTAAATATTAAAACAGTAACCGTGTAGAGCACTACTATATCCAAGACACATTCAATGTAGCACGTAAGATGCTCATGTAGAAGGTCATGACCATGATTCTGTTCACGCTACAGTTGTCCAAACGCCATGGTCCATATCTTTCTAATAAGAACAATGAAGCCTGTGATTACCAAGTCAGGGATCCATGTCCCTAGGCTCAGTTGCCATTGAAGAACAGCGGAAATGTAGAATCCTCTTGTTGTCACTGGCAATTCCCCAAATAACCAAAGCAGATGTGCAGATTGTGTCTTTAACCAAGGCCTATACAGACATGCACACATGAAATCTAACAAGTCCATCATTACAGTGTCACTTACACAATTCACAAACACTCCTGAGTATCAACACGATGGAAAGTGGAAGTCAGTACAATTATGTTTTCACACTGACCTGTAATTAGTGTCCCAAAACCTGAGCTACTGGTAATGTATTTCTATCAACACATCAGATAAAGAAGCTGATTGTTTCAACAAACTGGATTCACTCATGCACAGAAGACTGATTGTAAGACATAAATTTTCACTTTAGCTAGTCTCTCACACAGATTGGTTGGGCTAACAGTTTACCTCCAAAGGTTTTGTGAAACTCACCAAGACAATTAGTGGCTGCATTGAAGCAGTCATATTGAGGCTCTGTGTTGAGGTACTGACATAGAGGCACACAGGAGAGTCTCTCCCTTGGGAGTTACGTTACGCCGCATAGGTCCAGACCTAGCTTTGTCTGTCAGCTTTCCAGGCCATCGGTGCTTGTTCCCCCATTCCTCTCTCTGCTGTGAGAATGAACAGCAGTACAGCCTAATTACTGTAGAGGCTGCTAGGCATGGTGCTCAGCCACCAAGAGGATAGACGAATGCTGGAGAAGAAAAGAGGGGGAGTGGGTGACTTGCATTTTGAGCGATACTGGAGATGAGAGAATGGAGTCAGGGGAGTTAAGACCGCTTAAAAGTGACATGAAAGTAAGCTCAGGGCCCCTAGGCCGCTAGGGGGCCCCCAACCAAGAGGAAGTCAGTTGGGTCTTAACTTACTGTTGAGAATTAGAATAGTTGCATTAACATGTTCAGCTTTTTATTTGGTTGTGCATTGGCAATTTTTCTCTTATGTGAATCGCTGACAGCCACTGAATTAGTCTCTAATATTCAATATTTTATAGATTTATTTTATAGGCTAATATTTTATAGATTTCCAGTGGGGGAAATTCTAACCAGCTATCTGCAATGTGAAGTCATTTTGTCCAAATAACTAACTTGGAATGCAAGGCATATGCCCAGAGGGGCGGACCTCTAGGGGTCACACACTGATTTTGTTAGTCAATCTCACCAGATATTGTACAATGGTATCGGAAAATGTGTAAAGTTGCTTAAAATGGCAAAAGAACACAGCTTGTTTGGAGTATTATTTACCTGCAGTAAAGGCTATAATAGGGTCATGGCAATAATACTTGATCATTTAGGCTAGCACACATGCACGTGGGAAATATTGGGAAATATTTATTAGGAGAAAAAAAAATGAAATAAAGAATGTTGCTTGGATACGTATTCACCCCTGTGCTGTTTACACAAATGAAATTGCCCTTTGGAGGACGCAATTACCTTACCATTGGCCTCCACCTGTGAACCATTGTCTTGTGTTCTGAAGGAAAAAAATCATTTGTCAGGCTGTTAATATGAAGGAAATATATAAAATAATATGAATTCCAATTAGCACTCTACAGAAGAGAAAAAGAAATGCATAGGAAAAGGGTCAATAATCAGGAAGTGGAAGCTGCATCACTCCACCTAGGCACAGCCAAAAAAGCCCATTCCTCAAAAAAGAGACTTGGAAGAGAAGTGACTGAGAGGCCAAAAATAACTTTGAAGGATCTACAGATTTCAGTGGCTGGGAGTGAAGTAGTTGTGCACCAGTCAACACTATCAAGAGTATAAAACTGGCGTGTATGGTAGGGTGGCAAAAAAGAAGCCATTACTCAAAAAGTAGCCAAAACTCAAAGCTCTATATGTGGCGTAAGCCCAACATTGCCAATGCCTCAACACACCTCATGCATTCCGTGAAATATGGTGGTGGCAGCATCAAGCAGTGAGGATGGCTCTCATATGCAGGGACTGGTCATCTTGTCAAAATGAAGTAAGAATGGATGGAGCAAAATACAGGGAAATACTGTAAATACTGTGAGATTCTGATTTATTCTACAACAAAAATGAAGCTTGGAAGGAAATTCACCTTTAAGCAGGATAATGATCCCAAGCGCAAGCCAAAGAAACAATGGAGTGGCTCAAGAATAAGAAAGGTGAATGTCTTACAGTAGCATTTTCAAAGTTCTAATCTCAATTCCATTGAGAATCTGTGACATTATTTGAAAATTGCGGTCCACACTTGTCGTCCAACCAACCTTGAATGACCTGGAGCAAATATGTCAAGACGCTGTGTGAGGCTGGTACAGGCCTACCCCAAAATACTTTTTGCCAAGAAACTGAAGATCTCATACCACAATCTGTACTACTCCCTTGACAGAACAGTGCAAACTGGCTCTAACCAGAATAGAAAAACGAGTGGGGGGCCCCAGTGCACAACTGAACAAGAGGACAATTGCATTAGAGTGTCTAGTTTGAGAAACAGACGCCTCACAGGTGCTCAACTGGCAGCTTCAATTTCTTGGCAATTTCTCACATGGAATATCCTTCATTTCTCAGAACAAGTATAGACTGATGAATTTCAGAAGAATGTTCTTTGTTTCTGGACATTATGAGCCTGTAGTCAAACACAAACACTGATGCTGAAGATATTGAACTAGTCTAAAGATGGCGTAGCCATGGGAAGTAGGGGTGCTGGATAGTCTGTCTGCCACCAGTACATACTAGTAGTCCGTTTGTCGGTTGGTGAAATGCTCATCATTTCGATCGATGGGCAGGCATCATCTTTCCATGCTTGAGGTTGATGCGAGTCATTCTGTGCACGTGTCTGAGCACATGTCGTCTGTGCATTCGATATCCTCTCACACACGATCAACCATTATCAGCATCCCCTGATCAAAACATCTTCCCATGACCATAATATTAGGAACACTCACATGCTTCACCATGTCTAAAAATCCTTGTAGATTAAAATGTTGTTAAAAAGGATTTGCATTTAAACTCAGTTGAAGTTTCAGTCTTAAAAAATGTATATCTAATCAATGAGTGTGTGAGTGCCTGACTAACTGTATGACTGAGTACCTTTTGTTAAATAGCATAGTGGTTAGAGACGTGGACAGCCACGTAGGTGACTGGCGTTCGATCCTCGCCACAGACAAAACAAATTAGGCATTAGGATTTGTTCAGAATAGACTAAAACTGGCTACAAGCTGCAGTAGCTACGTTATAGTAAGCCTAAAATAAAACTGTTTACGGTTATACTGCAATGGACGAACTGCACCGACAAGGAACATATTGCTCTTGATTTCAATTTACATAGCGTAGTTCACATAGCGTAGTGGTTGGCTATTCAACTGTTATTGTAGTGGTTGGCTACTCAACTAAAGAAATGAACCAGCCATGGAGTGATTGGAGTCATTGTTTTCATTATAGGTACTAGACTAGACTAGACTAGACTAAAAATGTTCTGGCTTCAAACCTCAGTAGCTACATTATAATAAGCCTACAGTAAAACCGTTTATGGTTATATTGCGATGGACGAACTGCACCAACAACGAACACATTCCTCTCGATTTCAATTTACATAGCGTAGTTCACATAGCATAGTGGAACCAGCCGTGGAGTGATTGGAGTTATTGTTTTCATTACTATATAGATATACTGTATAGCTATTAGCTAGCCATCTACAGTAATCTCTTTCTAATTTAACGTGTTTAATGTAGTATAGCGACATTGTTATACCTGTTGTTGGTTTGGATGTTAGCTAATGTAGGGAACTATTTTCAAGATCCGTAGAGTTTCGACTAATTGGTTTAACAATGCAGAAATAAACAGACACCACATCTCTTCTCACGTATCACGTGGAACAACACCCGCTGTTTAAACAGCATGGTGGTTAAAGACAGTCTGACACATAAGAAACCGCAGATCGAATCCAGCCAGGGGCATCAGCATTCATCCCTTCTAATCACAGGCTGGCAGAACTAGGCTTGCCTGTTTTTTTTTTCTTGTTTGATTATTTGTCAAAAAGCGATTCATCATAATTATTAAAATCTGTTGCTTATGGTGAGGTTTGACTAAAAAGTCTGTCCTGTACGTACCCCCTCAGTATGACTAAAAACATATTTTTCTTGGGAAGCTTAATTTCCTTATTTGTCAGTACATGCTGGTCTCGTCATTACTCTTCATTCCCAATTTGACAATTGAAAATAATGCCATCCATCAGGTCATAATCTTGTCTTTAGTCCACATCTGTTGTATATTGTCTGTGTGAAATTTGTTTCAATATATTGGATGGGCTATTAGATGAGCAGGAAGCAGTTGTATTAGCCTATAGTCAATGTTTAGTGTTTACAGTCTGGATTTATACATTTTCTGCATTATATTCTTTAACGAAAATGCCTGCTGCAGGAAAATGTAAATGTTCACTTTATATCGACAAAACCTATAATGGCTGAGAGGAGAGGATGCAATTACTGGAGGCCTAAACTAATATCAAAAAATTAACCGATGCTAAACACAAAAGCAACACTGTACAAATGATGTGATTAGACATGCTTGACTAACCAACAACAATGTTATTTATTTAACTTCTATTAAAATAGTCTAGTCATTTCTTAGTTACAATACTGGCCTGACAGGTGCTCCAGATAGCACTGGTCAGGTCAAGCACTCCTAATTACATATTTTTACATTTTTTAATGCATTAATGTTTTTATGTTTACCCAGTTGAAACATCTACTGTCAAAATGAGCACCATGGCGATTCTAGTAGTCATGAAATGATGGGACTTTTTACTGTGGGATTGTTGTGGGTGTACTCTAGGGTTATCACCTCCAGTGGCGAAGAATACGGAACATGATGGAGGGGGAGAGGGGTCTTGGCATTAGTGAGAAAATTATGTGATTTTACTTAAACTGTTGTCAGAGTGTAAAGCATTATAAAAGGTTGCATTAGCATATACCTTATAAAATATAATATTTAGGCTTAATGACAATAATATATAACAGTTCCACTTAGATGCCTTCACTGGGGTAAATAGGCTTGAAGTGACAAAAAGCACAACTGAACACAAGCATTGGTAATGGCTGCTATGAACTGCTCCAGAGCCTGATAGCTCCCCACCACTGCTCAGTTTTTACTTTCTGCTCTATAAAATATCATAGACATAATCATAATCAAATAAATACACTCTGATGATCCCTGCCATGATCACGCTTCGCTATCAAATCTCTCCCATGCCTCATTGTTACCATGACAACGGTGTAGCTGGCAGTTACTCAGCTAACAGCTTGACACACGGACGGACGCTCGCACACAGCCAGACCCATACAGGTGTTAGGCGTCACAAGCTCATCACTGTTTTTTATTGACCAATTTTCAGGTATTTATGACTGACAGAAAATGCCCAGACTACTATGTATGTACATTCAACTGACTTTGATCACTGAGATAAAGGAAGAATTTAAAAACAGAATGTTAGTTCTTTCAATGCAATAATATACGATTCCATATTTAACAGAATGGGTGGCAACCTTATTTGTACCTCAGTCAGAATGGCAAAAATGTATGCTTTGGCCCCATATAACTAAATATAAAACATAAAAAAATATGATGTGGGTTTGACAGTGTAGCAACTTTCACTGTACAGTTACTATAAGCTGAACATTTTTCTCTCCCCCGCCAAGAAGGTGGACCAAAATCTTTTGCCTGCAAGGTTGAAGGGCTCCTTAGCAAAATTTAGCTCAGGGTTCCCAAAAGGATGGAGTCTGCCCTGCAGTGGAGGTAGATAGATGGATAGATGGTCACTGTGACCGTAACCACTGTCAGGGAAAGCAAGACGGATGATATCACTGAAGACAGCGAATGTTGACATAGAAGAGAAGGCGAAGAGAAAAAACGAGGGGACAAAGGAGAGACCATACCACTTTGGCTTGGGTAGTAAGTAAAGGGGTTAGGTACTACTATAATTTGGATGTGCATCAGCCAGGGCTAAGGGAGGGAAGATTGGCAAGGAAGGCCTTTGTATCACCATGCTCTAGCTACTCTTTGTGGAGGGTCAAGTGTTAGCAAACTGACCGAGGTTGATAGTCAAATTTGACTGTAACACCTTGTGAGAAAAAGTGGGTAAAATGTAGTTTGCTGCATAGGATACATGGCACACGTAGCCATGTTGATTGAAATCCTGTTGACTTTTTTCCAAATTTCAGTGTTCCCAGTCAGAATAATACATATTAGATAGTAAGGGCCATGAGTAGAGATACATCAATTTCTCAAAGAACTGTTTGTCTCTAAGGTACATGGATGGTACTCCGTAGAGGGTAAGCGATGATCCAATGTCTTTCAGAGTGACGCAAGCAAAGATACACAAGCTATGAATTTTAAACGGAATCTTCAATGTTTCAGCAAACTGCACCAGGGTAGTGCTTAGTGTTTTGAAGGATAGTTTTTTTTTTTCTTCCCAAAATTCTTTTTTAAAAATACTCTGGCAAACTTTTTTTTATATTGAATATTTTTTAGTAGTGTTCTAGATTATTTCAAACAATCACCAATCCGTGTCCTACATACAAAGAGTCTGTACTTCATAAAAATGAAGAAAACACCTGACATACAATGCTTGATTGTAAATGTCTACCAATATATTATTTTGGGAGTTAAAATAAGTTATGAGTCATTCTTAGAGTTGCACTATACAATAAAATGGCCCTCGTGCAAAATCATGAATTTTAGGCTGTTAATTTACAAATTACAGCACATATTGAAACGTGTTTAATTCTCCCATGTCCTTGTACAATCAATT